>NW_019289655.1:85365-106698 GCF_000500325.1 Leptinotarsa decemlineata
AATATCACAAATGTCACAAATAAATGTAGAGTCATGTAACAAAATGAATAAAAACTGAATCATCACATTTTCACACATGAACATATTTACAAATATGATTGTATAATATAACTTATACTTGTCAATTTCACAAAAAAACAGGTGTATATGAGACAAAACAAAATATTTGTCAGGTGTATATGGGATAAAACAAAATACTTACACTACACAAAAAGTTTACACAATGAGGAAATAATTTAGATTCCTCATTCCTCCTATTTTCCCTTTGACAGGTCATTTATTTCTATTTATAAACTCATCTATACTATAAAAAGCATTCAGCATCAAATATTTTTTTATTTCATTTTTAAATGAAGATAACGTCATTTCTTTCATAGGCTGAGGAACACAGTTATACAAAATAATACAGTTATAGTATAGAGAGTTTTTGAATGCAGCTGTTTTATGCCCAGGTATCGACAATAATTTTTTATGTCGTGTATCGTACATGTGCCTTTCCGCAGAGGTATTGAAAGAGAGTATATTAGTTTTCGCGTACACCAGACATTTATAGATGTAAATGCTAGGTACCGTAAAAATATTATTATTTATAAAAATTTCTTTCCAGCTATCTAAGCGATTTATATTGAAAATTAGTCTCATTAATCTTTTCTGATCAACAAAGACGCGCTGTAAATGACTTGATCGTCCCCAGGTTAATATATTCTATGAAATATGTGAATAAGCTAAAGCATAGTACACACTTGAAATACCCTGTTTGGAAATTGTGTCTTCGAGCTGTAAAATGGCAAAATGAGCTTTATTAAGCAGCTTGCAGATGTGGGTAATGTGTGGTTCCCATGTTAACTTGTTGTCTATAAAGTGGCCGAGGAACTTACTTGTTTCAGATAAAACAAAAATACAGCCGGGTGTTAATGATCTCCTATGGTTAAAATTCATAAAAACCGTTTTCCCATGGTTTGAAATAAGTTTATTTTTTTGACACCACGTATATACTTCGTCAAGCGTTACATGAGTTTTGTGGTAAAGTTTCTCCTCAGTAACACCCGACACAGTAACAGTGGTATCGGCAGCATACAAAGTGGTGGCAACATATTGAATATGATTTGATGAATCATTAACATAAATTAAAAATGGTAGTGGGCCTAAAATAGAGTCTTGTGGAACACCGAGAGTTACGTCATGCATGTCTGACTGAAATTCATCACATTTTACAATTAGCTTCCTATTTTCCATGTGGGAGTTGATATAGCTTAGGAGACATCCTCTTATACCGATATTATATAATTTTTTAGAAAGTATGTTTCTGTCCACAGAATCGAAAGCTTTAGATAGGTCAAAAAATGAATTTGAAAAATTTTTGCCATCGTCTAGCTCTTTATATACATTAGGTTATTTCAAAATTTCTGCCCGTTCCAATATCATAGTTTTTTGTAGCGTCATGTATCAATAAATATTCATTCAACTTTGCCGTGAAATATACTGATCGATGGAGAATTTTGTTCAAATTTCAAGTTTGCCCCTCTTTTCAGCTCAACTGATGTTGAACGATGTTCAGCCAATTTTTCTCTACGAATTTAACTCGAACCAAAGCTCTGCAGAAACAGCCCGAACAATTAACCAGGTATTTGGCTATGAAAGTATTAATTAACGCAATGTTCGAAGTTGATTAGCGAAATTTCGTTCCGGAGATTATAACTTTGAAGATGAGTCTCGAAATAGTTGACCCACAGTGATCCAGGGCGAGAGATGAGGACCCTGGTGGAGACTGATCCATCACAAACGGTGCGGTGAATGATGGAAGAACTAGGCGCCAGTTCCCATGCGGTTTTTGATACTTTGAAACATATTGGAAAGGTCAAAAAGCTGAAAAGTGGCTGCCCCACAAAATTGTCACGTTTGAAAGTTTGTTCTTCTTTGCTTCTGTGCAATCAGAATGATAATGCGATCCTTTGGATCGGATTATCTTGTGTGATGAAAAGTGGATACTCTACGACAATGGGAGATGTTCAGGACAGTGGTTGGTCTACGATGAGCCATTTTCGGACTTCCATTGTTTAATATATAAAATGATTTGAAATCCCTGAAACAACTAAAAAGAAGAATTAAAAATGAATAGCGGAAAATAACAATTATATTAAGCAAAAAAAACCTGAAATGAAATAATAGTGAAATAAAATACAAGTAAAAATAAATCAATTGAACAAAAAATGTATGAATCACTCTGTTTTGACTGAGGAGAAACGGTTACACTGATGTGAACGTTTCAATGTGATTGTTTCGTACTGTTTCCATTTTCATTCCTTATCAATCAGTTATAACCCCAACAGAATTACTAATGAAATCCTCGCTACGTGCTAAAAATATCTGATTTCCACCCTGGTGGTCTACCGCTTTCATTCCAAATAGTCCCTTCAAGATGGGAGATATCGAGTTAATCCCGGACATTTCATTTCGAGAAAACACAAATTATATTTCAACTAATGGTTTGTGGCAGTGATCGCTGCTCAGTCGTAATAGACTGGGATCTTATCTTTAGAAGACGCCCCCTGTCAAGTGGTTTCCACTTTACCCGTCCCACATCGTTCGCTTCCACGTTTTCAGCTCCAAATTGCTGAGCATTCGTTTCATAGAATAACTTCATAGTTTTCGTTGAGTCAAGTTAAGTCTGGTAAAGAGTTTGTTGCGCTCTCTTTTCCCTTTTGCAATATATCAGTTCGGACAAAAGTCGTTTCTCTGAGATATTATTACAATTTGAAGTAGACTCATGAAAACGGACAAAAATTTTGAAACAACCTGAAACTATAACTCCTTTCAGAATATATTGAACAATAATTTCCTTACAATGTTGTGTCATTTCAATTGAACCTACCAATCTTCAAAATTGTTTTGTACTCATTTGTGATGCAATTGTAACATCCCACTAATTATCTCTACAAAACGGTTTCATTATTTACTTAAATATTCCATTAGAGTAATGTTCGAGCACATAATATATTATTGACGGCTCAACGATTTCGATACTACTACAAAATTGCACACCAATACCAACATTCATTATCGATTTCTATTCGTCCTAACTCGGTTTGAATTAGATGGTGCTGAAAATGACAAGGTACCAGAGCTGTGGCAATTAAACCCATTGCGTCATGTGTGATTTATTTAATTTTGTGTTATTAGATGGCAAACCGTTAATTTAAATAATTATTTGTAACAGATTAAGATCTGGGGAGTTGCAAATCGTTTTAGATAGTGTCAGCATGCAAGTTTAACGTTTCCATTTCGCTTGATGAATGTTTTCCAACAGACTAATCGGACGAAAAAAGGTACGGTATTAATGTTGATTTTGCGTTTGGAATAGTAGTTATGGCAGATAGGAAAGCATGTGGAAGAGGTAATTGTTTTCACACACTAGTTCGACGGATTGGCAGAGCTGATATTTTTTTTTTAAATACCAATCCACTGATTTATTTGATTCCGAAAGTTGGATAAACTCTGCGGTAGAGATACGTTTCTATGTAATCTCAACAATTTTGAATTTTTTCATTCATTCATACATTTCAGCGTTACTATCCATGACAATTTTCACAAACATTTTTAATTTCTGAACGAGTTTCGCTAACTCCGTAGCTTCGTCGGTAGAAATTAATATTACACAATGAATATTGAGATAACAGGTAGAATTTGTGAAACAGGACCCCAGGTCAACTTTTTGTCTATGAATAAAATCATTAGCATTCTGTAAGAAGGTTGAACAATGGTGAGTGATCAACTTTTTGTTGGTCGTACAACGGGGAACCCGACCAATAAGGGTAAACGTATTGATAAATTGAGGGATGTAGCCGTTACAACCTGGTAGGAAATCATAATGTATCAGTGTGAAAATGTCCTTATAGGACGAAACTGTAGTAACGTTAGTTACAAATGAAAGTGGTAAGAATCATGGAAAGTTTCAATTCTTTTTCCTTCGGTAAACGTATTGTTGTAAATCATGCCCTGAAGAAAATAACACCGGCCGCCACTGGTAGCCATAAACTAATTGTGACCTAGCTAAGAGTGCGCGAATGTACGATGATCGCTGCCGCTCTAGATAGAGCGAGAATAATGCAACCGATGTCGATGGAATTTCGGCGAAAATTTCTAGCGCATTCGATTACGATATATAAACGCTAGCCACGAGCATATCGACACAGTCAAGTGGAAGTTACAGTGCGGTACGCGAAACGATTTAGTAAGGCGATAGACATTCGAATAATACTTGTATTAGTTGAAGTGTTTGTTGTATTCAAAGTGAAATAAAGTTGAGTTGGATAATTGTTCAGTGTAGTCAATTATTGGTAAAACCACGGGGAAAAACGTAACAGTATTTATAATTATCATCATGGATAAAATTCTAAGAGACTCTTTTCTAAAGTTTCCTAATCTTTTCCATTCAACGGAGTTTTTGAAAACATATATTTCACATGTAAAAGGATCTAAGAATCATAAATAGGTATCCTGAGATATAAGGTCCATTTAAATGGAAACTCATGATTTCAGTTGAAGAAATATATAAAAATTTTTAATGAGGTGCATATTCTGTAGTTTTCTGATATTTTTCGTTCGATTAAGTTAGTGGAAAAATGTATTTTACAGATAAAACTCCCTGAACTGTGTCAATGAAAATTACTGATTTCAGTTGCCTTTTGTGAATAGTAAAAAAAAAGTAATTTGTAGTCTATTTTGAAACAACATAAGATTCTTCATTTATTGGGGTTGGTTGAAGTTGAGTATGTATTTCTTTAGTTGGCTGTGACTTTGAATTATGACTTGTGAGTCACAAATGTGTGAAGGATATAAGTAGTTCACGTAATAAGTCCAGAAAATACTGTTTATTTTTGGACGAATAGACAAAAAACGAAGTCTGTGAGTCCATAAAACTGTTTTCGGGCGTGTTGTAAAATGAATATCTGAAAATAATAACTATATTGAGCAAACAAACCTGGAATGAAATAATAGTAAAATAAAATACATGAAAAAATAGAGCAATTGATGAAAAATAAAAAATTAAGAGATTTCAAGCCAAGTTACTTCAAGACGGTTCGATTATTGGTATCCACAATCGTCTTCGGGTGATGAATAGACTGATTTTTCCGAAAGATGGCTATTTATGGGTCATTTGAGTACTTTCACTTTCTCCGCTTTCCTTTTTCCGCTTCACTGGTTTAGTGGGAGATGACCGTTTGGCGGGAGTTGTTCCTCTGTGTATGATCTCAGTTTGGGACCACTCGATGTTATGTTGATGAGTCCAAACATGGTCTGCTATTTCTGATTTGCTGGTTTCCCCTCGCTGTGTGTGTTTATTGCGCTCGACAATGCGAACATTCAATGGCCTCTTAGTTTCATCGACATGGGATTTTCCGCACTCACAGAGTATCCGGTTCATGCAATTCTTGGAATCGTAGTCCGCCTTTGGTGGCCTGATTTTCATGAGGCTGCTATGGATAGTGTTTCTTTATCTGAAGGAGGTTTTGATGTTGTATTTGAAATCAATTCTTCTCATCCTCTCCGATAGTCCTCTGATGTAGGGAAGTGCAAGCACTGGTTGTGACGGCTTCTCTTCCTTGCGAGGCTCCTGCTGTCTTTTAGCCGAAGTCTTTTCTACCATCGCTTTGGAGTAGCCATTCCGTTGAAAATCATTTTTGATGATGTCTAGTTCCTTTTCGAGATCTTTCTTCATATTACAGAAAGCACGGTCTAATAGAGTCTTGATGATTTCTCTTTCAGTCGATTGATGGTGGTTGGATTCGTGGTTCAGATACTGTCCCGTATGAGTGGGTTTTCGGTATACAGATGTTTCCCATTTAGTGTCGATCCTCTTCACCAATACGTCTGAAAATCGCAATTCGTTGTGGACTTCTCCATTGTGAAAGTGATGAAAGGTCTTACGCTGTTGATGTGTTTCAGGAAAGCGTCTAGTTCAGTATTCCCATGGTTCCATATTATGAATGTATCGTCAACGTATCTCAACCAGGGCTTCTTCAATAGCCAGAGTTTCAAACCACTCCATGTATATGTTGGCTATGACTACTGAAAGTGGCGATCCTATTGGCAGTCCCTCATCTTGTGTGAAGAATTCGTCCTACAGTTGGAAAAAACAGATTCGTACAGCATCCTAGAAATTCCATAATAACTTCTATAGGTAAATTCGTTCTATCTTTCAGGTCCTCGTCCTGTATGATTTGTGTGCTTTTTCGGCCGGAACGTTGGTGAAAAGTTTTACCACGTCATAATTAATTAGTTGGTTTTCCTGTTTGACTTCAATTGCCCTATCAGACAACCATTACAAGGACAAACATCGTCTTTCTTGAAGAATTCATGTCAAACTACTAGTTTGATATTTTCTGGTGGGGGAAAGTCATATTCGTTTTGCATGTCGTATGTTTCGAGGTTTGATTAATATGTTATTGGGTTCATGTATGCTTTTTTGTGCTCGTCGTAGCTTTGGATCAGTTTTTTCTTGGTTTGGCCGATATAGAATTTGTTGCAGTCTGAGCATTGTATACTGTTTACTTTGTTTAGGTTTTTGTTTTTTTTATAGTTGTTTATAGTTGTGTTATTTTCGTATTCGGCTTGTGATGGATGTTGATGTTCAAGGGTTTGAAGATGTTTGTTGATTTTTTGGTTTGGTGAGCTATGTATGTGAATGCAGTTCATCGTTGTGTTGTTTTACCTGTTGGAGTAGTTTGATCCTTGTTCTGTATTTTTTTTATTGTGTTTTCTAATTTATCTTTTATCTTATGGGTGTATCCGTTCTCTTTGCAATTGTGTATATAATTTTCCTTTCCTTGTTTCGGGCTTCATTGCTTTCATTGCTTTCGGGTATTCTGTATAGGAATGCGTTATATGCGTCATTTTGTGTGATGGTGAGTGTTTGGAACTTGTGGGTATGGTGGCGCTTGTTTGTGTAGGTTTCCCGTATATTGTCACTTGAAATTTTGTTTTGTTGTAGTTATATCCGGCAGGTATGTCTAGGTAGTTGAGTTTCGAGTCTCAACCAGGCATTTGGCAATGACAGTATTAATAAACGCACTGTTTGAAGTTGGTTTGCGAAATTTTGTTCCAGAGATTTTAGCCTCAAAGATGAGCCTAGAAATGGTCGACCTACGGTGATCCAGGACGGGAGATTTAAGGACCCTAGTAGAGAATGACCGTTGCGGTGCGGTCCATATCAAAACAGTTTTTAGAATTCAAAATGATATGATGTCTTCATTGAGACAAAAAATATAACTGAGGTGATAAAATGAACGTTCACACTTTTCTGTATGTGTGAACAGTAGTGAGACTTCAGAAACTTACTTTAATGGGAAATGGTGTACATATGAATGAATTGGGACAACGGTACTCTCCTGATACAGAAAATAGGCAATAAAACACGGTTTCTGTTATGTTGGAAGGAAATGTGAAGGATGTGTAATTCCCATCATACTTCATTATGAGTAATAAGGAGAGAAGCTTAACTCAGAACGTATACCAAGTCAAATTCTGAACATTCAGTGAATTATGTATGCAGAAACTTTGTTCAATTTCAGAAGACTCCATATATAATTTCAAGATAAAGTTGAAAGCATATCTAAAGTCTTCTGAATAGATAATATATTCATGTCATGCCTTGTTGATATGGTTATCCCTTGGTTTCACTTTTGTTTTGCTATGTTTTGCTATATATTTTACCTTATTTAAGCTAAATTGGAGTTTCACACTGCAAATGAAATATTTTTTACAAACCACACGAGGCAATAAGAATTTATCCTCCAGTGAGAAAACATAAATAATGAAAATTGGATCGTGAAGTTGATTATTTTCGAGATGCCAATAATCAACCGTAAAATCTTTTATGTTCTTCGAATACACTTTCATTTTATATTTTATTGCATTCTCCTATCAGCATTTGAGGGAATAAAACTTCAATATGACATTTTACGACTTTATCCAAGGAGTGAATGATGTGCTGAGAAAGTAATCGAAATTGTTTCATCAGAGATATGTTGAAGGACTTTGTAAACAAAATGCAGTTACAGAAATTTTATAGCTGAGAAGTTATTACGAGTACTAAGTTGGGATCGAATTCGACACCTTAATTATTTCTAGGAATATTTCATATCAGCATCTTCTAAACTATTACAAAGTATTCCTTTTATTTAAACTGCAAGGGAAGTAAGAAGTTTCAATAAGTCTTTCAGAATGCGGGTCTGAGCTCGGACGGTATGGATTTTTTTGGGGTCTGGAGGCATCGTATTGCAAGTGTTAACAATAATTGGTCTGATTAGTCAATACACCATGATGAATGAATATAATAATAATGATGTTAATTCATACAAGAAAAATAATTACAGAGTATAATTTTACAAATGCAGCTTTATTTTGAATATACAAGAATATACCACGGAAGCAATAGGTACTGCATGTGTGTGCGTGTATACACCATGAGTATATACAAACGAGTTATTCGACCGTATACAATTATTGTGAGAGCAAAATAAGTAAAATTATTAATGCAGACTGTCACACAATATATTTACACAAATACACACACTCTCATATAACATGTACGCTTATACACATTAAATTAATCCATGGTAATATAATTACATATTATAGATACTACATAATATAATTGGTTCTGAACTTTCTAAGTGTTAATAATGNATTTATAGATATTATTTTCTATTTATTTAATACTACCGTGAGACATTAAACTTACCTTGGTCAATAAAAATTTTTCGTCAGGAGCTTCTTGTATAAACTTCAGTATTTGTTCTTTCTCCAAAACTCTGGATTTTTTGGGAACGTATCCCTCACTCTTCCTTTTTAAAAAAGCACGTACCTTAGGATAGTCAATATTTATGTTTTATGCGATGAATATATTGCTCAGGTAAACAATAAAGAGTAAGAGCCCTAACACGATACTTTGTGGTACACCACATGCTCCTTGTTCCACATGTTCCTTGCTGAAGTGGTTTTGA
Source organism: Leptinotarsa decemlineata (assembly GCF_000500325.1). NCBI lineage: Eukaryota > Metazoa > Arthropoda > Insecta > Coleoptera > Chrysomelidae > Leptinotarsa > Leptinotarsa decemlineata. Next base: position 94,371 of record NW_019289655.1, read on the forward strand.
ATTCGCACTTGTTGTTTTCTTCCAGTTGAATAAGATTTCATAAGATTGTATAGGTACCTCTCATAACCATATCCTCTAAGGTTTGCAATAGAATGAAGTGATCAACAGTAACGAAGGTATTTGTCAAATCTACGAATACTCCGATGAAAAGTATTTTCATGTCTACAGCATTGAATATTCGAACTGCTAGTTTTTTTATAGCATCCTGAGTTGATTTTCCTTCTCTGAATGATTGTATGTATCCATTATTCTGGCTACAAATCACAATTTGTTTAGGAAAGACATTGTTGACTTTCAGTTCGCACAAGTTTAGACTTCTAAGGTTTCTGTTCGAAAAGTGATGTCAGCTAATCAACAGAAAAGACACATACTTATTTATTCTCTTTCAGCTTCTCCATTTTTATTTATTTCTCAATAGAAAATATCACTGTCACCCGAAAATCCAATTCTTTGAATTATGGATCGTGATTATAGTTCAAAAAACGTTATCTTTTACCTAAAAATTCGTAAAAAAAATCATTTTCAAATTGAATAAATAGGTTTCTCCAGTGTTGTCAGGTCAATTCTCTGCTCAGAATATTTGATGATTGTTGGTCATAATATAAGGAATTCATATTTCAATTATTTCTCAGTTACAAATCCAAACCATTTTAGGTTTTTTCACCTTAATTTCAACATCAAATGTTTGAAATTTCCAAACTCAATTCTCAACTCGAATTTTATTTTGAATGGCAGAACTGAAATACAGAGTGAGAAAGAAAACATATCAACATGTCATACAATTTCTCATGAGTCCAAACATGCTCTGCTAGTCCTGATTTGCTGGTTTCCCCTCGCTGTCTCTCAGTCTCACAGTACATCCGTTAAATGCATTTCATGGAATCGCAGTCCACGTTTGGTGGCCTCTTTTTTGTGAGGCTGCTACGGATAGTGTTTCCAGATCTGAAGCAGGTTCTGATATTGTATTAGAACCCAACTTTTTTTATCCTTTTCGACAATCTTCTGTAGTAGAAAGTATAAACAATGGCTGTGAAAGCTTCTCTTCCTTGAGAAGCTCTTGCCAAAGTCTGTTCCACCGTCACTTTGGAGTAACCATTCCGTTGGAGATCTTTTTTCATTTCGCCTAGGTTCTCCTCCAAACAGAGCTCGAAAGCGTGAATAACTAGAGCTTTGGAGATTCCTATTTTGCTGAACTGACGGTTATTGGATTCGTGATTTAGATACTGTTCCGTGTGAGTGGGTATACAGATGTTTCCCACTTAGTGTCGGTTCACTTCACCAACACGTCTATCATGGCAATTTGTTGTTGACTCTCTTTCCCATTGTGAACGTGATGGAACGTTTTACGCTGTTGATGTGCTTCTGGAACGTGTTTAGTTCTGTATTCCCATGGTTCCGTACTATAAAGGTGTCGTCAACTTATCTCGAGGTTTCTTCAATGGCCAGAGTTCCTAACCAATCAGTTCAGTTATTCACAAAATTCAAAGTTTCTCCTTGTAGTCGCTTCATTATTGGAAGTGAAAATCTGGATGAGCTTCGAGTAGCTGAATCTCTGGAACTAATCATCAGTCTGAGCGACACATCCTTCCTGTGGATTTCGGGTAGTCCATACAGGTGATCTGCTCAGTGTGGTGCGATGCTAGCGATGATCTCTCCTCTACCGAAAAATGAGCTTGGTATTTTTTCAAAGTTTGTTACAACTTCCTTTCAATTGATGCAGTAGGGTACCAAGCAATCTTCGTAGATTGCTCCTTCTGAAGCTATTCATTCTGATTTAATTTGTTCATTCATAGATTCAGAATCATAGTTAAATCATATTGGACAATGGACAAACGTTCACTATCGGTTGAAAAGGTTATCAACATTTCTAGTAACTGCCAACCCCACATAAGCTCATTGGTGCCAGGGTAAACATTTCTATCCTCTCCAATCCAAAAATGGAATTCGAATAAAAAATCGCTTCTGTTAATGCTACCAATGATTTAGAACTGAAATTTCAACGCGCTTGTGCTTAAATTCTTCCCAAAACAATACTCAATAGACATTGTCAAATATCGTCTATCAAAATAAAGGAAACGAGATCTGAATAGTGTAATAAATTAAAATAGATCCTATTTGTATGTGTGTGCCACCATGTATATTCACATTGTACCTACCACTTTTTATATATATGTTTTTGTTTTAGTATTGTTTTTGAATTGTTTGTCCTTTTTCCAAAGCATTTTTAATTTTTTTATAATCAATTGTACTTGGTGTGAACTCGAAAATTTCCCTTGGCAGGGTATCTCTAAGATGTCTTGACATCAGGAGTTTAACGGGGGAATCGATATGAGATGATAAGGGTGTATTTCTATATTGCAATAATACCATGTACAAGTCTTTATTATCATAAAGAGCTTTTCTCAGCATTCGTTTCAGAGTTTGAATTTGTCTCTCTACTAAACCATTTGATTGAGGATAAAAAGGACTAGATCTAATGTGTTTAAATTGCCACTCATTTGAAAATTGTTTGAAATGCAAACTTGTGAATTGCGGACCTCCATCACTAATCAAAATTTTTGGAATTCCATGCCTAGCGAAAATTGATTTCAAACTTGTAATTATTTGTAATGATGATGAGCTATCAACGCATTTTGCCAATTCAATATACTTTGAGAAATAATCAACAACTAATAAATATGTCTCATTGTTGAAAAAGAATAAATCACAACCCACTTTCTCCCATGGTAAATTTGGCAATTCGTGGGAGAGCATGATGTCCTTTGGCTTATTTGTTCCAAATTTTGCGCAGGTTTGACAGTTTTTTATGCGATTTTCAATATCTTTCGACATGCCTGGCCAGAAAAATATTGCTTTTGCTTTATTTTTAGTTTTATTCATACCCATGTGTTCGTAATGTAGTCTAGAGAGCATTTCTTCGCGCATGTTCAAAGGTACAATGTGAATATACATGGTGGCACACACATACAAATAGGATCTATTTGAATTTATTACAGGTGGTGCCTATGAAAACTCGATTTAAGAGTAATAAATACAAAGTACAGCTTGTTGAGTTTTTTACACAGAGCTTCAACTTGTATATTAGAAGAAAGTTTTTGGTCTAGTTCGAGGCCTAGAAATCTCGTTGATTCTGATTTGTAAACTTCTGTGTTACCGAAACATTTATTGATAATTTATTACTGCGCTTTAAAGTACTAGTGAATTCAATTGAGATCATTATCTTTGCATTATTGATGAAGTGATTTACTTCACACCGGTATGTAAATTATTTTATTACAGTATCTATTTTGGCCTGTACCTGATTGATAGTTTTAGCTGTAACAACTATTGTTGTGTCGTCTGCGTATACAATAGTACGTCCTTGACTGATGTGGTTAGGAAGGTCGTTGACATACAGCAGAAATAGCAGTGGCCCAAGAACCCCTCCTTGGGGTGTGCCAATCTTCATATCAGAAGTTTCGGAGAACTGCTTCTCAACTTGCAACTTAATAGATCTACCGGACATATTTGACTCGATCCATTTTAGAATTGGACCTCGGATGCCTAGAGCTTCCAGTTTTATTTGTAGATACCAAGGGTTGATTGTGTCAAATGCACGAGACAGATCAAAGAATAGTCCAACCACAAGCTTATTTTCGTTGATGCTATCATGTATATATATTGTACAAGATCTGCTGAGGCTGTTTCGACAGAATAGCCAGGTCGGAATCCGAACTGTCGTGGGGTTAATAGATTATGTTCAGTTAGGTATGATGCTATTTGATTATAGACTGCCATTTCCATAATTTTGGAAAAACAGCTCAGCAGACATATCATTATGTAGTTTTCCACGTACTGTGTATCCCCAGTCTTGAAGACCGTAACTGCTTTTGATATTTTCAATTTATTTGGAAACACTCCACTAATGACAGAGTGATTTATTATAATGGCTAATGTACTTGAGATATTGTCAATGGATTCTTTCAGTAGAATTGCTGGTATTTCATCTATGCCAGTGGAAAATTTCTTTTTCAAGCCTAACACAATAGATTTGATGTACACTATTTGCTGTTGATTGGGCGTATGCATCCACTTTACCCGGAAGCTGTAGAGTGAGAGCAGATAAGGTGAAAGGAAACCTTTGATGACGATTTGATTCGACATTTTGGGGATACATGCCCAACCCAATCAATTTTGCAACAGTTTTCAAAATGTACACAACCCCAGCTAGATTCGTGAGTTCATCTCAGTAATTAGCCACCTACTACAATCTGAAAAAAATGTAATTTTTTCTAATTTTACGATTTGTGTTTACTATGTCAAAAGTTTCAATATCAGTTTTTCTGACATTTTCAACCCAGAAATAGGTTGCCTACGATGGCAACACAACGATTATAGTGGTCATACAATTTTTCGATAACAGTTTCATAGAACGATTTGTTTTAAACCTCAAAATAGACCTCAGGTTCGAAAATTGCCTCTTTATCGGCGCTAAATTTCTCTCCAACAAGCATTATTCCGAAGTATGAGAACAGAAAAATGTCGCTGGGGACCAGATCTGGAGAATTCGGGGGATGCGGAGTAATTCGAAGACTCATTCATGCAATTTTTGCCATTGTTCGGGGCCGTTTTTTCGCGATTGAATGCTATGTGATAGTCGCTGTCGGTGTTTTTTCCCTTTTCGTAATGTTCGATGAATATTATACCATGGGCATCCCTAAATACTGATACCAAAACCTTGTCAGCCTTCTGTTGCCTCTTAGCAGGCTTAGGATTCGATTCACCACGAGTAGTCCACTCACATGACGATCGTTTAGATTCTGGTATGAGTTGATGGAGCCATTATCCATTAATTGTCACACATCGACGCCTAATTTCGGATATTTATGGTATAACAGCTCAGAATACTGCTCAGAATCATCAATTCGTTGTTGTTTTTGACCGATTGTAAGCTCGCGCGGAAGGCACTCTCTTTCAACTAACTGGGATTTCGCATACCTGAAGATTCATGCACGATGTGTCCAACAAATGATGTCTTTAGAGATTCAGCTGTCTCGATCAATTTCAATTTGGGGTTATCAAAAATTATTTTGGATCACTTTTCTGATGTTATATTTGGTAACAGCCTCTTTGGGGTGTCCACTGCGTGCATCGTCCTCTGTGCTCATTTCACCTCGCTTAAACTCAGTTAATCACTTCTCAATGATTGATTTTCCTGGTGCAGAGTCCTAATAATACCAAGCCAAGTCTTGGCTCCAACAGTAGTTTTGTCACCAAAGAGCATTGCTCTTTTCTCACGTTCTCCTCAAACTCACAATAGTCTGACAGCTTTAAAATTTGTATAAGTATCTTTTGAAGGTTAAGGTTAACTATAAATCATATGGATTCAATTCTAGTAGTGTCATCTGTGTGTTATCCTATGGACTTTCCAGTCCATCAGATTAATTAAATTTTAACCTCCCTCAATCCCCTTTCCGAGGTTGAGTGCCCTGATATTGAATCTTACCCGCATGGTTACTGTGTGCAGAAGCTAGAATCTCATCCATCCACCCCCACTCATTCCCTAGTGGACCTCAACCTACTGATGGGCACTTCAGCAAAATTAACATCTGACCTCTTTTGGTCGGTGTTTTTAGGTGCTTTCACTTTCGTGATCTGTTAATTGTATTTGTCGTGATTTTACCAAATGTAATGTATGCATGGGAGTCCCCTTAATCTTACCGGAGACAAGCGTCTTTCGGTCGAGAACTAAGTGTGTGTATGTGTATCTGTAAGAATGTGTGTATTAGTGATCTGAATAAAAATTTTATTACACACCGGAGCCGCCTAATAGCGACTTTCGGAGGTGGTCGTTGGTTCTGCAGCACTGGACTGGCATGTGCTCTCTTATGTAAGCGTCTGCGTAGTGGATGTTGAGGTCCAGGTCCCGGTAGAAGTAACTGTTTGGCATGTTTTTTGGGGCATTCACGGCAGCTCGTAGGCAGGCGTTTATGAACGTCTGGATACTGCGATACAATTTGGAACTGAAGACTGAAAATATCAAAAAAAAAATTCATGAAACATTGTTCGTCAAGCAAGAAAAGTTGAATAGAAACCTAGATTACGATTCTGATATAATAGCCATAGTTCAGTAAATTTTGTTCAAAAATAGGAAAAATCATATTTTCTTATAAAAAGGTCGAGAATATCCAAATTTTTCATTAAATTTACCTTCTCCGTGAAATAAAAGATCCAAAAGTTTTGTTTTTCATTATTGTTTAAGAAACCGTATCCATGTGAATAACCAGAAATTTTGTCGATTGACAAATTTGGCTATAGTATTTTTTTTGTAACTTCTAGGAAATGAAAAGAATACTTCAAAACTGTTATAGATCCATCTGTATTTGATGGAATCGGTCAAATATTTGATGAAAATCCATAACTTTTTGTGAGATTTTCACTGCACAGTTTTACAAAAAAGTAACATGCGTTTCGTTAGACAATAGCTTCTTCAGAGGTGTCTCTACTAACTCAAATCCACATACTTAATGCTTTATGAATATTATATACTTTTTCAAAATGTGTTTCTTGAATAGATTTATTTTTGCAAATATCATTAGGTACTACAGAAAAAGTTTTTACGATATAAAATAAGATGTTTCGTTATATATACAAAGAAATTGTATTTCGATAAAATAAATAGGTTTCTTTGCAATAGTTTGCTCTATCAATATCAAGAAATTACAATGAAAGGAAAATCGATATTATGAGCTACATACCTACATTATGCAAAAAAAGTTTTCACTTCAAAGCTTCTATGTATCAGGTTGAAAATGTAGAAAAACTAAAGCAACATCCACCCGTAAGGCGCCCGGAGAAAAGACATTGAATATCCCATTAAAACTCGGCATGACATGCTGGAGTATCTCTTTAAACGGACGAGATCCTGCCATATACGCACGCAGAATACATAGGTAGATAGATTCCATCCAGAGCCAAATTTAACTCTCGTCTCCCAGAGTGGAAGCTGAAAACGTAAAGCCGGCGATAACGACAGAATGATTGCCAAGGGATGGCTTGGTCAGATAAGGTTTCCTCGGCAAACAGAAAAGACGAAACGTTGAGAGGAAGAAAAGTTCTATGACAGTGGCGTATCACAATTTGAATTTTTTTTCATCGAATCATCGTCCATTTCCAGTTGTAGTTTCATAAGGCCATCATACTTCTTGTTAAACAATATGAAATAGTTGAATAGTTGATGAAATATGAAATATGAAAGAGTTAATACCTGATGAAAACCCATATTGAAACTAATTAATACAGTTTATTGTATGATTTTCACTATAAAGGGTTTAAAAAAAACGCTACACGTGTTTCGCTATACAATAGCTTTTTCAAGCATGAAGTAAAAATTAGTTCTGAATTACAGCCATTTTATACTCTAACCTATCACCTACTCGTCTGCCTAATGAAGGAATCTACCTGAGAAGGTCAGGTATGAATTCGTTAACTACATCAATGAATTTTTCGAATGTATACTTGTAAATATAACGATTGCAAATGAACAGATTCAATAATGGCGGATTATTCAATTCAGTTTGATCGTTCATAAGATATAGAGAGTTTTTGAAATTCTTCATTTCCATATTCTCCAACAGTTTAAGTTTCAATCCTTCCTTCTTGAAATGGAGGGGTTCGTATTCGTAGTTGAACTCATCTCCCTCTGTGACTAAATGATTGGCATATGTGGAATTTATTTTTCCATTCTGCAAACTATATTTGTGTTTCTTTATGCGGGCTTTGAACGTTCTTCCAGTTTGACCTATATAAAACGTCGGACATTACACACTCCCGATTCCTCCGAAACTGAACTTTTATCTTTGTTATTCTTAATGTGCATGCCTGAGTTGTTAGTTTTGAAGGCAATATTCACCTTTGCTGTTCAGAAAATCTGAAATATTTGTAGTGGGTTGGCCTGAGTAGGTTGAAGTTCCATAACTTTTATCCTCTTCTCTTCGAATTGGGTGGATACATTTCTTTCAAAGCTTGACTGTATAACTTTTTTGATAATGAAGAATCATTGTTGACAGCTATTTGTTTCATTATGTTCAGTTATTTATTGAAATTCGCCTCTGGCAAGGGTACATGCATCAGTCTGAAAGCTGCTACTTTGTACTGATACAGCTGGGTGGACGAATAATGAATGATAATATCTGTGTGTGCCGGTTTTTGATATTTTTGAATAAACTGTATTTATTAGTTTTAATATGACAGAGGTTCAAATAGAGTTCAAATATTCTGACAGGAAAACGAGAGGACTATTCTCTGTCAGATAATATTATTTCTTGCGAAAATTTGTTTTTTTTTCACATTATTGTGTATTTACTCCAAAGAAACTTTTTGGAATCTTTTGATATTTTTGAATAAACTGTATTTATTAGTTTTAATATGACAGAGGTTCAAATAGAGTTCAAATATTCTGACAGGAAAACGAGAGGACTATTCTCTGTCAGATAATATTATTTCTTGCGAAAATTTGTTTCTTTTTCACATTATTGTGTATTTACTCCAAAGAAACTTTTTGGAATCTATTCATTTTGTGAAAAAATAATAATGAAGTTTCGTGAACGGTTGTTAATTTGCCTTCATGATGACAATATAACTGTTACCATGGAAATAATAGACTGTCGTTCATTTAATAGACCGGGAAAAATTATTCATAATTTTCGAAATGACATTTTTGATGTTTCATCCTTATATAATAAACCTCAGAATTTTTATTCAATATTCTCGATCAACTTTGACTGATATTATCGAGCCTGAGTCGGCTGACACATTCAATTGAAATTCTACAAGAAAATTCCTTCGAATCATATCTTCTCATTGGCTGCGAATGTTACTAATGGAGTAGTTATAATAATATATAGTGTGAATATAAATTATATTTTCTTGATAGTGAAACGATATTCAACAGAAATATATCTGACACAAGCTCACAGCCATGGATCATCAAAGGGAAAGATGCTTCCTCGTTATTAAAAAATTTCTGCAAACAACCTTTCTTTACGATAAATTGCAGATACTGAGTGTTATTTTTAGACTATAATGATAGTTAGAAACTGAATCAATGAAAAGAAATTCAATTGATTGTTCAATCAAAATGAAGTCCTTTCAACAGAATACCGAAAATTCATTGCTTGAGGAAAGTTAGCGAAATCAACATTATTGTCTTTTCATCACAAGCATACAGTTTCAAGATATACATTGTGGAAAAAACAAGTGAAACATTTTTTGATCAGCAACAAACTAACTGAAGAATAGACGATTGAAATCAAACGGAGTATCAGATATCAGGGTTTTGAAAGTTCAATGTGAAATCCCTTAATAACATTTTTATATCGATATCTCGAATCTAAAAAATAGAAGCATTGAAATACGAACCGAGAATTGAGATAATTTTCATCATTTCGTTACATGAAATTATTCAGATCATTACAATATTCACCAATAGTATTTTCAATCGGAGTTTTTGAGTTACCCTGGAAAATATCGGAACGCCACTGGCTATCACTCCGGAGTCTTCATGTGTAAACAGAAACATGATTTGTTCGACTTGGAACTCTTATATATCGTAGACATTTCAAGAAATAATATTTACTTTCAGCTTGCTATTTCTAGAAAAATTACTCGTCATTATTTCATAAAGCAAATATTGAAATCTCACAAATTATCAGTTCGTTTATTAGAATTTCGATCAATAGAAATCACGTATCCGGAATCTAATAAAGCATAAAACCGTTTGTGTAATTTCGTGATATGACCAATACATCTACCAATACAAGTCAATATTGAAATGAAAAAAGTTTGTGTTATGTCTACTATAAGCAAAACGAATTGATATTACTTTCCAAAAATACATTTGGCGAAATTTCCATATGGACAAAAATGTTTTTATTGGTTTTGCACAAATTTTACAATTTTTATAATGTTCGTTTCAACTTTTTTATTAAATATAATTTTTTTGTTCGATAAATGAAACGAGTCTTTTGGATATTCAGTTGACAACCAATTTGGTAACCTCTTTTTAGAATGAAATATCTGAAGCAATCCATCGTTCAGTCGGGCTCGCTAAGGAAAAATCCCTTCCTCTGCACGCCATCATCACACAAGTTCAAATCAAATTTAATTGATTCTGTTGAAATCCGTTAACCAGCTGTCGCTTTTCTATGAAAGACAACCCTCAAAAATCTCAACATGTGCGAGATAAGAATTAACGAAGTCTTACCTTTCGACGTGCGATTCTTATCGCGAATTGGAGTTGTACATTTTTCCATTGAGAAGTTCAAAATGAGACATATCGACATAATCAGGTTAGAGTTCCCCCAGCATTTATTATAATAATATGATTATCATCCTTATCATTAGTAGTAGTAAAACACGTTTCAAAGTTATTTAAAACGAGTAACGTTTATTAAAACGTTCGTTCATTCTTCATTGATAATTTATTATTATCAAAGACTGTAAACTTTTACGCCTGAGACTATATCAAAGCTATTTTGCAGGATTTTTGGCCATGATCTGCAGATTTTCATGTCTGACGTTTCGTTCACTACTGCGACGATGCAGTAACAGCCACAGTGCCTTGTTGCTTTCAACACCATGCGGCCATCAAATCTATTAATTATAGTTTTAATATACTCTTTCATTCCATCGCCATTATTGTGTTTCATTTTATACACCTCTTTTTTCAGAAATCCCCAAAAAGAAAAATCTAGAAGTGTCATGTCTGATGAACGAGAAGGCCACAAGACCATTTGCAGCAAACCATCTGTTTCCAAAACAGTTTCGCAACATTCTTTTAACCCCACTGAAATTATGTGCTGGTGCTCCATCCTGAAAATAGATCATCTGACATGCCTTGAGATCAAGATCATCGAAAAACTCTTCCAACACTCTTGTTAATGAATTAATGTTACGGTGTCCGTTCAAAGGACCACGGTAGAAAACCGGACCGGTAATTTTGCCTCTGAATATACCACACCAAACATCAATACTAAATTGTTTTAGCGGATTGTGGTGATGGACCAGAAATGGATTGTCTACACCAATAATGAAAGTTCTGTCTATTACACGTCCCACAAATTTAGCCTCATGGCTCCATTTAATATTTCCATAGAAGTTTGGATTTCGTCTGCATTTATTTATAAAGCACAGACAAAAACCCAATCGTCATTCAGGGTCACCAGGTTATAGTGTTTGCACTGGTCTCATTTCATAAGGAGAAACCTTATGTTTTTTTCAGAATTCGTTGAATAACAAACGATGAAATAGCTATTTCTCTAGAAAAGCGACTGTGAGGCATTTAAAAATGTTACTAACTTACCCATTCAACCACATTAATTATAACGGAGTTGGCAATGGTGCCGACTCAATTTGGAACACCCTATATAGAAAGGCAGTAGAAATTAAAAAACACAAGGGTGATTTCAATATTAAAGAAGTGTCAATGAACATAAATGAAATTTGGCTACCTGTCATTGAAGTAACACAAACAAGGTCACGTAACCCATTTGAGTTGAACCAAGCCACGCCCACTATAATAAAATGAAACCAGAGTCAGATATCAACACCGTAGTTACTACGTTGGGAACAACGGGAACAACTCGGGCACTGCGATCGTTACCACATTTGATAATATCTACGGCATTGGTAGGCGAAACGTCAGACATAAAAATCTGCAGATCAGGGCAAAAAATGGAAAATAGCTTTCACACATTTTATTATTATAATACTTTTTTGCATAATGCATATGCCCACAGTATTTTAAAACTATTTTCATATATTAGAAAAGACAAAATTAAACAATTATTCCTAACTTTAGGTTAGGTTAGGTTAGGTTAGGTTAGGTTAGGTTAGGTTTAGGTTCAGGTTTAGGAGGTCATTAGCCAATTTGTAGTATACGATAACTGTTTAAATTTTGTTAAAAAGGTCTGTTGCTTTCAGAAAGTTCAAAACATTTCTTATAGCTTTGGTTCCGAGGCAAGTTCTGATATTATCCGGTAAGTTATATCGTTGTCGATCGGCTTCATACTGGTGGCATTCTAAGAGAAGGTGTTTAACCGTCATCAAAGTTTGACAATTTTCGCAGGATTATTGTCTTTGTCTTCTCAGTATATAAGAGGATATTAAGTTCGTATGTCCTATCCTAAGTCGTGTTATTATGACTTGTTCTCTTCTCGTTAGCCCTTGTGGAAGTCTCATGGCTGCAATATCAGGTTTGATATATTTCAATTTTGAATCGTTGTTTGTCCATTCGTGTTGCCATGTGTTGAGTATTGAGTTTTTTATGAATTTTTTTGTGTCATTTGGA
>NW_019289655.1:107030-222811 GCF_000500325.1 Leptinotarsa decemlineata
AATTTTTTGTGTACTAAACTCTCCAAGGCTGTTTTTGCTATTAAAAAAGTTCGAGACCTTGTAAATCAAACAGCAGCGCTAACTTCTTATTACTGCCTATTCCATTCACACGTTCAGTATGCTATTTTATCTTGGAGTAATGCAGCTCAAACACACTATTAATTTTAGAAAAGTGTGTCATAAGATACAAAGTCAAATTGAGAGGCTAGTTGTAGGCCTTCATCTCTGGTTCTAGGAATAATGACTGTTTTTGTTTTAATTATATGCCACAAACTAATATATATTGAAAATAATATTGAATGCTATGAAACTCATGGAGAGATATATGAATATGATACAAAGTTTACAACCAAAATAGTTGAACCAAAAACAAGGCTTTAAAAAACCACCAAAATTGATACGGGACTCTATAGCAATTTACCATCTCAATTTCGAGATTTACCTCCAAACTAATTCAAATCCAAATTGAAATGTTTCGTATCTAGTAACTGTATTCACAATTTCCAAGAATTTACTCAGTTGATCGCTGAAAACATGCATTTGTTCATGGATAATCACAGTGATTGAATATAATTTTCCATTTTATTGTTAAGGTATATATTCATACATTTATCTATATTTCATTGATATGACATTCATTCTATACATTTCACAACATATATTTTTTTAAACATTTCATACATCATACTTCATAAATTTTACATTTATTATATTCATATTTAGTCATCCCTTAAAATGTATTTTATCTTGTATGTAGATCATATATGTTTTTATTCTTCAATGTCCCATATCACAATTATTGTCAACCTCGATTATATTCCCAGGACTACAAATTATTCTATCATCTATCTTTAGTTATTGGGGTTGAGGTTTGGACATCCCTGATCCCTTTTCATTACTCGTGTTATATCCTGTTTTATCTGATTCATCACTTCTTGATGTCAAAAATTGTATTCACTATATTATCCTTTCTAAACAAATCACAAGGAAACATCAAGGTCTTCTTCCCCTCGAAATTTCCTCGTTAGTGGTTTTCAATAGAATTCCATCATAACTCGTTTCTTCGGATTCCTCTTGTTACTCTCGAACGGCATTTTCCGCCACGTCTTGTAACCCACCTTTCATTCGAGATGAACAATGCCGCTTTTCCGGAATCCCCAGCCATCACAAAACGAGAAAATATTTGCTCTTTTCCGCCGTTGCCTTTGATTGATGAACAGACGGTTTCCAATTGAAATTTGACAGTGATGAAAAGTAAACGATAAAATACTACTTAGCCCAAATAGGTATGCGTTTTAAAAGTATCCATCTTATATTTCCGAACACATCTGATCCATCCAAATTCGGGATGGAATTGCGGGGTTTTATCATTCTTTCCTGGCGATTTATCACTGGGATATGTTGGATCAGGTTCGAGACATTAAAAAATGATATTGGCGGTGTACGGATTTTCAAACGTTTCTGAAACCGCAACTCGAATATTCACAGATGGAAGATATTATTGGAAGTTCACATACTTGACACGATTACGTCTGAAAGAGTTGAAATGAGAATACAGGTGAAATATATCATTGAAAAATATTTCTTTGGATACTATTTTGACCAGCACCACATCGAACCGCGGTTCGACGTAAGTGCTTTGTTCACTCTTGTTCACTAAACCGACCGATGTGTGAGTCGGTGGTTCAAGCCGCAGGCTGAACGACTGATTTTCCCTTGCTATATTCCAACTCGTATTAGGTATCACACGTTAAAAGGTGAGACCTCGTTAGTCCTCAGCTCGCACCAGTTTTGACTTCTGAGGGTTGTCGTCCCTAGGGGTACGACAGCTGATCAACGCAAAAACACATATATTATCTGTTTTGGTGGCCGTCACTTTCGGGCAGGCGCATTTGGCCAGATAAAGTATTTGATCATTTTATTCGGTAGTCAGAATGCCCTGGCATTTTCACCGATTTAATTCCGTTTTGTCAAAAGCACTTTGAACACATGTTGATAGATGGTNGAATCGAATGAGCTATCGCTCATATTTTTAGGACCTTTATCTCTTTTTAATGTTTTTGAACTTGTTGATTAGACTATGAAGTAACGTGGCTTGGAATCTCTTAACTTTTCATTTTCAAGTTTTGTTCAATTGTTTAATTTTTACTTGTTTTTCATTTTACTATTATTTCATTTTAGGTGTTTTTGCTTAATATAATTGTTATTCTCAGCTGTTTCTTAATTCCTCTTTTTCATTAGTTCTTTCAGGGATTTCAAATTATTTCTCATAATATCAGACAAAGGAAGTCCGAACTAATGAATTTTCTACTTTTCTCTTGAATATGGCAGATGGTACCTAATTATTGAATTCAAGCTGGATAAAATTGAAGCAATTCAAAAAAGATTTTCATGCTTTGTCCTAGATTCAGTAATTACCTTCCAACTAACACCTCTGGCTTCAACCTGTGGAAAATGTTGGCGGTAAGCAATTTGTTCATCGTTTTCATATTTTCAGTTACACATGTGTATTGTGTCAAATTGTCATTGATTATATCTATATTTTCGACAATTCTATTTTGATTTCAGGTTTATTTCATTCATATTATTTTGTTATGCAATCATCATTTCTGTTCGATAATTTTCTTTGATAGCATTGCTTATTCTGTCATCAAGGAATACAAACGTTATTGCATCATTATAGGAACGTGTTAACTGACGCGACAGTCAAGAAGAGTACTTCGACCATGCCACATCGGACATGACCTACACGATAATTTGTACACTCCTGATTTTTCTGAGACTGAAATTTCATCTTTGTTACTCTTAATGTACATGCTTAAGTTGTTGTTGGTTTTTAAAGCAGTATTTACACCTTTGCTGTGCAGAAAATCTGAAATATTTGTAGTAGGTTGGCCTAAGTAGGTTGAGGTTCTATAATTTTTATCCTCTTCTCTTCGAATTGAGTAAACTTATTTCAAAGTTTCACTGTATAACTTTTTTGGTAATGAAGAATGTATTAGACCGCTATCGTAATTATTGTTGACGGCTATTTGCTTTATTATATTCAGTCTTAATGTTTTATATTCGACCAGACAAGAAGAATGGTCCAACACAGTGGTAACCAATAATTCCTGCCTAAATGTTAATCGAAAATTAATTATGGAAATTGTTTTCTATCATGGCATAGGGATTTCCTTCTGCCAATAAATGATTGTTGTGGAAAATCTGGATTATCTTCCTTGAAAAATTGCCTTCGTCCCTGTTAATGTTCAATTTTCTTCTCCTGAGGATGCTAACTTTGTTGGCGAAACGCGCGTCGAGTGCAAAAATATCAGTTTTGGTGTTAGGGCAATTGATCTCGAAAAAAGTTATTCCTATTAATGTTATTAATTTTTTTTAATCAGTTTTTAATTATTTATATTCCGTCACCTTTTTTTCAACTCAACTCACAGAAAAACCCAAAATTATCCCTCTTGTTAAGATTCGGACAAAAGATTCAAAAAGAAAGCTAAACGATAGCTTCCTCAAACGTGTCTATATTGTTCAGTGAAGTATTACGTCAGTATGTTATGGATTTTCATAAAGTATCGATTAATTTCATCGTACTATGCTTTTTCTAACGTGTGATTCAATGTTCATGTGGAAGTAGTTGTTTCGGTAGAACTTTTTCTTCATGTGTAAAGGGTGCAAAACATTCTTCTTCTATCAGGTTTATTTGACTGTACATTTCCCAACTTCTCTGCTGTAGATTTCCTGTGCCTCGGTCTCTACATCACCACCTGATATTTCGTCTCAAAATGCCCCAGTGAAGTTGAAACAATGCTAATGAAAATTTGTTATTCGTCTAATTAAAAGTTTTCCAAAGAACTGGAAGGAATCCTTTTCAGCTTTCTTATTTTAATTAAAGTTTTACCACCTAATTTCAAAATGGCCGTTAGCACGAAGTAGTAGAACTTCAAAGTCATAGAATAGGCAATTTTCATCAAAATTCTATGAGTTACTAGAGAGGCTTCTATTCGATAGACGAATTACGAGTTAGTACAGAATTTCCTGAGAATGAAATTATTCATGTGAAATTCATGAAGAGTAGTCTGGTCTGGATGATTGGATTTTCTTTTATTGTCACCCCTGTTGTAATTAACACTTTTATGATATGGTTCAGTTTCACTAAACTTGGTTTCTCTCAATTTTGTTTCATTGATTTCATTAATACAAAAAAATATATTAAAAAAATTAATTTTTTCATGCTTTCATGGAATACTTTATTCATTCTTCTAGATTTCTAATTTTTTCTAACAAGCTTTTTGGCTTCCCACTCATTTATCATTGAAGAAAAACTGTGGGAGAGTTTTCAAGAAAAACCAAAAAGTATGACTAAAATAATAACCCGTTTTAAAAACATGTGGATCCTGTACAGAAGATTCTTTCAGATACAGTTCGAAAAACAATTTTGCTGAATTAACCACACAACTACCTCCAAGTGAACTTTAAAATACTTTGAAATATCTTTTCACTTTCGATTTGAACTCAAAACATCTGTTATGGATATAATTCATAGGGACACCACACTACATAATATAATAAATAATTTGGACATAAAATTTCACTTACATATAATGTACGAAATGTTTTTTATGTTTCACTTGCTACATATTTATTTTGGCACAGACACAGGTGTGTCTGAAAACGAGAGTAACACACCTTTCGTATATTATATCATCAACAAATCCTGTGTAAGCTTTTCTACAGATCTAAACAAATCTTTGACAACATAAGTTATTGAAATTTCAAGACCATATTTCTCGGAACTTTGAAATATTCCAGTAATTAGCATCGAAAATTTGAAAGGATGTCATACCTAATTGAGTCATTTGGAAAGATATAGACACCACTGAGGATGATAGTGTTCTATATAAGTGAAATTTTACCTTCTTCATTTACTATATATTCTGTAACAATCCTGTGAATAATATCTGACTCAATTCAATAATGAAAGTTTGGAATACGAACCTAACAGAGAAACAAGATTTTTATATAATCCAGTGTTCATATAAAATAATTTGTTTCGAAAGTATTTTTCTTTCGTTTATTTAAATGTTTACATAAAAGGAGCTGTTTTGGGAGGCTTTTTTTCTTCAGTTTGTGTCTGAAAGTTACTGCATTATTTTCACATCCACACACAGTTTTCTTCAATCTATTGTTTCCGTCTCTTCTTTAGCACATTCTCACACTTTTTGTATTAAGATGAAGAAGTAGCAAGCCAAAATATCCAGTGATGCTAGGATAAACCAATCAACTTTTCTGAAGAGAACAAGCCTCATTAAAAGTGATGGAAATGAAAGACGATAACGCCATCTATGAGCTATAAGATTGACAGAAGACTCAATTTTTCCTCAACCTATTAGTTGACAAATGTAAGTTCAGAAAACCAGAGGTCCCAAATTTACCTATTCAAGTCAGAAAGCTCTAGTTGTAACAAATCCAAAGACTCCAAAATGATTATAGAAATGTTTATTTGAAAAAAAAAACAATTTCGGTATCACTTTGGAAATTCAATGTATTCTTTTTTTTCTGGTTGACTCGGCCGTTATTTGATGAAGATCCATAGTGATTTCAAAAGATATGGTATATTCTTTGAGGAACTGAGTATTATCAATCCCGTTAAAAAGACATATGTAATGAAGAAGCATGCTATATTTAGAAGGAACATTTTTTATCCGTTTCAAAATTTACACAGTATTTGGTTTTTCGATCAATAAAGCAATATGTCTCATGAAAATCACTTTACCAATTTCAATGAAACTCTGAGTCACCACAGCAATCGTCAGGTGGATATGAATATAAAACTCTCAAGGCCAGGAAGACTCTTCGATTCATTTAACTCTTTGAGTTATTGATATAGAACGATTCAGAAGAGCTATAACCATTTCATCACAAAATCGATCATTCCACATACGATTTTATGTATGCTTCATTTGTATTATATTTTGTGTGGAGACTTCATCGACAAGAAAAGTTTCTTAAGACGATAAAGTATATTTTGGTTTTGATAAAAAGGAGACAAGAAATCAAGAGAGTTGTCCCAAGTATTCTTGATGATAAATATTGTCTCATCATGAGAGCTATTGTTATATTAAACGAAAACTTTGGTAATTAACAAAGAATCGTCCCCTTTTCATGGAAAATCTATATGAGGAGAGAACACTAATTATCTGCTTTCTCTTCGGAGAATCCCTGTTACGGCTAACAATACAGGTGAACTGTAAGTCTCAGCATTTCGAGTGGCAACAACCTTTCAATCTTGGTATCTTCTGTTTGAACGCCATAAAGAGGAAATGTGCCTCGGCGAAAGAATTTATAAAATTGATTTCCAAAGTACTCCAAAAAATGAGTGAAAGAGAGAAAAATTTCACTAAAAATGGGTCATTATCAACAAGAGCGGATCAGGAGTTTGTTTCGGTGATGTTAAGCTTCAACCAATGACATTTTCTATGACTTTTCAAGGATCTTACGTCCCTCTATGTGTGATTTTCAATATGTTTATGTCAATAACCACTCTTTCATCAATTGAGTTTTGGAAGGATCTGTAATCTTCACTCTGGCATGACTTAATTATTCAATTCGTTCGTACAAGGCGTGAAAAAAACCGAAACCGGTCGTAATATTCATATTATTGGGAATCAATGTAATACACTGTTATTTTGATTAGAATCATTGAATTGAATTGAAGTATATGAAAGGAATACTTCCAATAGAAAAGAAGATGCAATTAACATTAGTGAAATTTGGCTACCCGTCATCAATTGTAAACAAACAAGGTCATTTAATCTAATATAAAACCGGAGACAAATTCCAACATTTTAGTTTCTGCGATGAGAACGACTGGAGCATTTCGAACGTTAACTTATTGCCTTCGAAATGTCTACCGAAGTAGTAGACGAAACGTCAAGCAGACCACGGCTGAAACACCCAGGAAATATCTTCTACATAATCTCTGGTTGACTTTGACAATAGAAGTAGGTACTGCATTTTTAGTGATTGTGAAAAGTACTTGTTTTGGATTTATTTAACACCAAAGTTCCACCTTCCATTCTAATATGTGTACCTTTTTTTAGTTATGTGTGCATTCGTTAAGATTTTTGAGAAACATTAAATATAATCTGGTAACAGACACGTAACTTTTTTAATTATTATTGTTCGATATCAAATATATCACCAATCAAGTAAAAGGAAGCTGTCATATGTCACACTCCACAAAAGTTAATCCTAATGGCGCTAAGAAATTCAGTCTACTACTACGAAGAGGTCAGTTTGTCAATCGAAAAAATATTGGTGAAATTTCAATATGCAAATGGAGTAAATTAATATTTTTCTCGAAACTCATTACATTAATTGTTGAAACGGATCCCTGGTCGATGGAATCTTTTAGCACGGACATGTGTTTCGATCAAAAAGTGATTATCTTCAAGAGGAAGATCAAACTTTGAGGAAGAGCAAAGTTTGATCGGTCGGTAGCTAACGACCCTTAAAAATTGATTGTAGCAGTCAAGTTCAACCTATCATCACCTCAAAATTGTATAATACAGAACAATAGGAGCACAACTTATTTTAGTTTAATCACCATGGCATTAAAAAGGACTTTGGACATTTCTTCTAAACAGACTCTAGGCAATTTCATTTTGGTGAAATAACCAGTTCCAGTTCACTTGTAATGAATGTGCAAATAGTTTCTTTGAATCGTTCTGCAAAGAGTAACCAAGTATCCTCATTGAAAAATGTGACCCGCAGGGCTTTGAAAATCAGACATTTTACGAGTACTGTACTATTAACTGAGTCGAAAGACACTGGAATATGTTTTTGAGTGAAAAATATTACCTCAATTTCATCTTATTTTGAAGCTTTTTTGATGAATTATTTCATTTTCAGTGTGTGCTGTAAGAAAGTATTCTAGGTGCCCCTCAGTTCTAGTTTCCCATTAATAAAATACAGGGTGTAACTAAATAAGTGTAAAACATCCAAGGAGGTGATTTAAATTTATTTCCAATGTAACTTTTTGTCTTATTATTTGTTTACCAGTTAAAACTGTATTTCCGATAACCTGTTTTATTCAAAACAAAAAATATCTCATAGGTTTTTTGCCCAAAATAAACCAGATACATCGTCATAAATGCGAAAATACGAAACTAATCTATCTAGTAGGTCCCTATTAGCGATAGTGACAATTAAATTGGTAAGACGCTGTCAATTTGTGAATTTTCGAAATTGAATCAATACTAATTGTATGTTGTTGTTCTGTTCTCAATTTGTTACTTCCATAATTCACTTGTTATTAAAATGGCAAACACAAATGAGGAAATGGCTGATATGCATTACGTTTACGGTCTGTCGCAGGGGAATGGCTCAGAATCTTCTATAAGATATGCTGAAATGTATCCTCAACGGCAGCGTCCTTCACATATAATATTTGCTCGACTTCATCAACGATGACGAGAATATGGTTCATTCGACAGAAGAACGCAGGATTGTGGTCGCCATCGAGAAGTACGAACACCACAGCTTGAGACAGCAGTACTTAAATTGATTGAAGAAAAACCTACTACCAGTACTAGAAAGATTGCTTTTCAGCTAAATGTTGATCATATGACGGTATTTCGAATTTTAAAGGAACAACTCTTACACCTTTATCATCTGCAACGAGTACAGTCACTGTTACCGCGAAACTTTCCGAACCGTCTTGAATTTTGCAATTGGATGCTGGAAATGATTAGAAGAAATTGTGACTTTCTGAAGATGATATAATTCTCAGACGAATGTAGTTTTCCTCGGGACATTACTAATTTTTATAATTACCACATATGGGCTGATGAAAACCCTCACGCTATTATCGAAACTAACCATAAAGAACAGTTTTCTCTCAACGTGGCTCGGAGTTATTGGTGATGATTCAATTGGGCCTCATTTTCTACCTCCTCGATTGAATGGTGAGGCATACGTTCAATTTTTAAGAGAAGTGCATCCAGTACTGCTGGAGGAAGTTCCTTTGGGCGTCAGAAGGGATATGTTTTTTATGAATGATGGTGCTTCCGCCCATTTTAGTCAAGTAGCATATCAACATTTAACTGAAACATATGGAAATCAGTGGATAGGTCGAGGAGGACCACAGAACTAGCCCGCTCGATCCCCGGATCTCAATCCCCTCGATTTCTCTATTTGGGGCAATTTACAGCATTTGGTTCATCGTACTCCTGTTCGCGATGTGGAGGACTCAAGAAAACGCATCATCGATGCGTGCAGGGTAATCAGAGAGACTCCAGGAATATTTGAGCGAATACGTGGCTCAATGCGCCGACGTCTAGACGCATGCGTAATGTCTAAAGGTAGACATATTGAACATTCACTATGATTTCTACATGTTGTGTGTTTTGTTATTAATAAATTAGTTTTGTTTATTACCCTTCAATCCAGTTCGCATTTATGACGATGTATCTCTTTAGTTGTTCGTAAAATAATTTTTTACTGGTTCATTTTGGGAAAAAACCCAAGAGACATTTTTTGTTTAAAATAAAACAGGCTATCGAAAATGAATTTTTAAATGGTAAACAGATAATAAGACAAAAAGTAACATTGGAAATAAATTTTAGGGGTTGCGTTTTCTACCCCTTACAACCATGGGGTGAACCAAATAAATTACTGGCTAAGTATCGTTTTGGTAGTACAAAACGTCAGGTTAATTTCAATATTGTAACTTTTTCAGTGCTTGTGAAAAAAATTGTTATACATATTTTATGTACCCCTTTTTAAGGAGCTGTATCTTAAGAAAGGATGCTCCAATGAAGTTTTTTTATATGAAAGATCCTCTCTTTTTTTCGATGGGGAATAACTTCCTTGAATGTTTTACACTCATTCAGTTACACCCTGTATAGTGTGGAATTGGCCGCGGTGGTAGTGCGCCCGACTCACCATCGGAAGACCGTGGGTTCGATTCCTGCCTCGATCTGATATTTTTCTCGAGAGAATTTATCTGGTTGAAACTGGGATGATTCTGCTACCGTGTTAGGAATCACACATTAAAAGGTAAGACCTCGTTAGTTCTTAGCTCGCACAAGTTCCTCAACTTCTGAGAGTTGTCGTTCGTATGGGGGCGACAGCTGATTAACGGAAAAACAGATTTAAATAGTTTAGTATTAAAAAATGAGGGTATGATCATTTCAATTGCATGCTAATTTCATCATACCGATGTAAATGATATAAATCTTGAAAATAAATAACGGTGATGAGTTTTCATTAGTGTGGTTCAGGCCTATTCGATGACAAATTATTTTCCGCCATTCACTGCCCAATATATCACAAAGAAGTTTCGATATCGATATGGTGAAATATTTCACGGGAAGAGATTATTTTACAAAATTCAAAAGAATAACTCATTGATTTCCAAATTAATGGATCAAATAGCCACCAAGTAATATTTTTACGACAAAAAAATGTATATTTGTCTCTGTGAGAAGGATTGATGGAAATGTAGAAATGAATGCAATTTTTTTGTATTTGCGACTGTTCACAATTATGAGTTGACAGTAAATAACTGTTATATGTTGGGCAACTTTACTCGTATACCTCGAAGAGGATTTTAATTCCAATATTAAATTCTGAGCATCTATTATTATTCCTGCGCAAACCAACAAGTCCGCCTGCTCGAAGCAGGCTGGAAAATGAACAAACTGATTTGTTGAATACATTTATTTCCCTGTGGTGGAATTTATGCAGTTTTCCGACTGAAGGAACATTTGTTTAGGAAAGTAAAAAGAGGGAGAAACACGCTTTTACCCTATATTGCTCTTGTTACTCCTCAGGGATAAACAAATAATTGGGAAAATGGAAAAGCACGGATTGAATGGCCTTTGAAAAGAATCTATTGGTATTCAGAAATGTTGCGCTTTCTTTATCCGAGAGGTGTTGAGATTCAGTTCACGGGAATAAAAACAGTCATTTCAATAACAAATTTTTTCCTCACAAAAAGTGGCAGTGGAAGAAAATGCCATAATCAGGAGGCTGGTGAAAAGTTCATTTCACAAAGAAGATTCACAAATCCTGGAGGAATACTGAAAAAACTGAATGAAATTATCGTTCCACGTGAGATGTAGTAGGTAACACAAATTTTAATGACACAGGCTTTCTACCTTTACTTAACGTGAATTTCACATGAATTTTTCCTGGAGGAGAAATCAAATTCAGTCAAGAGATACTTCTAGTTTGAAAAATACGATTGATGAATAATTTTTCAGAAAAAATTCATACGAAACCAAAATTCGTACGAAACCGAAATTTCAACTCAGAAACGAAGTATATCTGAAAACAACATAAAATGAATATTGAATAGGATTATTTGGGTATTTCTCATCAAATTACGAAATTTGATTCCCGAGTCATTGGTTCCGAATCATATGCATTAACTACGCAAGTATTTTTTTATTTAATTCATGCTGTCTGATACTAATTTTGTTCAAAAAGAGAACATTGCCACTTAAGAAAAAAAAAAGATATGACCACTTTATTACAATGAAATTATTCCCTCACCTTGTCCCTTAGTTCAAAAATATTACTAAAATGCCTGTTCGACTAAAATAAATCAAAATTTCTCATTAATGAAGCCGAGCTATTTTGTGTGCAAAAATTGTTAATTTTGAAAAAAATTAAGAAAGCAGTGAAATTAACTGGAAAATACAAGAAAAGGTAAAAAGGTAATATAAAAGTAAGAGATTGTGAAGAAGAAATTACTTTTCAGCGAGGCGTTAACGAGAGACCTAGAGACAAGTTACAATGGTCTTGGAAAGAAACATAAAAAAAAGAAAAAGTATAACGAAATGTTGAAATTCAAATCACCGCAGAAATAAATACAAGTTATTTCATGAATCAAAACCTTTTTTCAAAAAAGATAGTTCCAAAAGACAAAAACCTCGCAAAATAAGCACTAAAATGCTCAGTGTCGAAGACAATGTAGTTGAATTTTTGGAGAAAGATGAAAATTCAAGAATGTTATCGGGTAAAAAATACTGTTTATAATCCAACGGAGGTAAAACACAACAAAAGAGTGTTTTATATGATCACTGCATAATTTACAGCAACAGTTTTTGAGGACAGTTAATTATAAGATAAGTTTATCAACCTTCTGCAGATTCCGACCTTTCTGGATTACTTGGCAAAATGTTAATGCACGAAATATTTGCCAATTCATACAGCATGCCAATATTCAACTGATGCTGGGAAGACGTGATACAGAAAATAAAGACGCCAAAGTTAGTTAAGAAGGGGAATTATGTTATAACAGAGATAGATGAGAGTCATGTGAAAATTAAGATTGATGAATTTGATCTCAAAAAATAGAAACTAACGCAAGAGAAAATGAACATTGATGATTATTATTGTTACTTGAATATATATGAAGTTATGAAGAGTATTAGATACAAAGATTAAAAATAAATACTTGTAGGTTTAAAGATAGAAAAACATTTATTACCTTTTTAATAGTATATTTGTTAATTTTTTGAGTTATTTATATCGACTCTAAGTACAAAGTTTTTCAGTTGCTCTTCTTCAGAATAAGATATACCTTTTTTCATTTCATAAGAATTACATAATTTTGTTCATTATTCCTTGTTTTTTATCTGAAAATGATAATAAATCATTTCCTCACCCTGTTAATCATTCCCTCATTTTTATTTTTTTTTCAATATTCAGTTTTAAGAGAAAATAGACAAGAAAACGGCAGACCAAGATTTCTAAATAGATATCTTCAAGCTACTTTATTGATCTCAGCAACAAAAAAAAGAAAATTCCATTAATAAAAGAAATTTTAATTATGTCTCAAATTTTGAAATTTCGTAAGAAATACCCGTTTACGTTTTATTAGATTGGCAAAGTCTGATATATTGGTTCCTATAATGTTCACTATAATTTTGCTATGATGATTGCTATTATATTGATTCAAAAGCAAAGAAGCACCACTTTTCGAAATATTTTTCAGCTGTGAAATATTTACCATGATATTTTGTGGTTTGTGAAAAATTATGAGATAATTTACTGTATAGATTGGAAAATTGCAGAATCCATTTAATAATTTCTCAGTTGACGGCAAAATAGTTGATTTTCGATGATAAATACATTGTAATATCAAAAACTACACCTCATGATTTGATCTCAACAATACCTCACGATTTGATCTCCATAAACTTATTTGTTAACATCAAATCTCAAATCTTTGTTGTTTTGTTTGATCTTCTTGAAGGTGATCACTTGTTGATCGAAACACATGTTGAGGTGTTAAAATAACGGTTTAGTGTTGGAAAAAATCTCCAATAATATTTATCATCACCTGGTTTGAAAATACTGACAATAAATATGAGATACCACCTTTTTCACCTGTCTCTTTGAATACCTATTCATCGGTTTATGGAAGATGAATGTTTGATGAGATAATGAGATAATCAAAAAATAATCTGTGTTTCAGTATGACTCTTGATAGGAATGAAGAATCTATACGAAAATAAAAACAGTTTTGCTGATCATACTCCATTTTTTGTGATTACTATTTTCCTGATCAACCTTAGGGTCGATCGAAATGGACTAAACCCTGTTATCCACCTAAGCAAAAGAGACATTTACTGTAATACGTTTGACCTAGTTGCCGCAAAATTACTCTTGAAATTGGCAGGTTCTTTTCCGTTATCAGTGCTACAAGATTCCATCGACCAGGGATCCGTTTCAACAATTAATGTAATAAGTTTCGAAAAAAATATTGATTTACTTCATTTGCATATTGAAATTCCACCAAAGTGTTTTTGATTGACAAACTGACCTCTCCGTAGTAATAGACTGAGTTTCTTAGCGCCATTAGTGTATTAACTTTTGTGGAGTGTGATATATAACTAATTTTTTTTATTTGATTGGTGATATATTTGATATCGAACAATAATAATCAAGAAAGGTACGTGTCTGTTACTAGATTATATTTTATGTTTCTCAAAAAGTGTAACGAACGCACAAATAATTAAAAAAGGTACACATATTAGAATGGAAGGTGAAACTGAAAATTCTGGTGTGAAATAAATCCAAAACGAGTACTTTTCACAATCACTAAAAATGCAGTAGCTACTACAATTGTCGAAGCCAACCAGAGACTTTGTTGAAGCCATTTCCTGGATGTTTTAGCCGTGGTCTGCCTGACGTTTCGTCTACTACTGCGGTAGAAATTATCGAAGGCAATAAGGTAACGGTCGAAATACTCCAGTCGTTCTCATCACAGAAACTACAATGTTGGAATTTGTTTTCGTTTTTATATTGAGAACAGGTAGCCAGATTACACGTATGTTAATTGGATGTATTCCTTTCATATACTTCAATTCATTTCAATGATTATAATTAAAATAACAGTAGGTATATTACATTGATTGTCAATAATATGGATATTACGACCGGTTTCGGTTTTTATCACGCCTTGTGCAAACGAATTGAATAATTAAGTTATGCCAGAGTGAAGATGACAGATCCTTCCAAAACTCAATTGATGAAAGAGTGGTTATTGACATAAACATATTAAAAATAACACATAGAGACGTAAAATCCTTGAGAAGTCTTAGAAAATGTCATTGGTCGGAGCTCAGCTTCACCGAAACGAACTCCTGATTCACTATTGTTGATAATGACCCGTTTTTAGTGGAATTTCTTTTTCTCTCACTCATTTTCTGGAGTACTATGGAAATGATTTTATAATTTTTTTCGCCGAGGCACACTTCCTCTTTATGGCGTTCAAACAGAAGAGACCAAGATTGGAAGGTTGTCGCCACTCGAAATGCTGAGACTTACAGTTCACCTGTATTGTTAGCCGTAACAGAAATTCTCCGAAGAGAAAGCAGATAATTAGTGTTCTCTCCTGGTATAGATTTTCCATGAAAAGGGGACGATTCCTTGTGAATTATAAAAGTTTTCGTTTGATGTAACAATAGCTCTCATGATGAGACAATATTTATTATCAAGAATACTTGGGACAGCTCTCTTGATTTTTTGTTTCCACTTGTTCCCTTGAAATGGATAAAAAATGTTCCTTTCAAATGAAGCATGTTTCTGAATTACAAAAGTGTTGTCAATGGGAATGATACTGCTCAGTTTGTCGAAAAATATACTATATTTCCATAATTGGAATTTCATTAACGAGAAGTAGACTATTTTTGTGATGATACATACGAGTTCATTCACAAACATCTTTCTGTAATATATCCAGAGGCAAGTTCTATGAAACTTGCTGGAGTTGCTGAAAGTTGCTGAAAGTTGCTGGAGTCATTGCCTGAGTTTGAATCTCCTCAATCTCAGTTTAAAACGGAAATAAATTATTCTTCGACAGTTTTGAAGCTAGACGAGTCGCACCATACAATTCCATCATTTCACATCATTATTAATATTTTCTTCAATTGAAGCGGTAATTTTTCACGCCATAGGGTGGTTCTGTCATCAGCAAAGATAGTGAACTTTACTGGGATATCAATATTATCAATATATAGGGTATTCCAGATCAAGTCGGGAACATGGCAAACTTCGTTAGTATTGATGCTACGAATTCGGTTGAATGAGCAAACTAGTAGCATTTTTAATGGCCATCTCGATGTCGAAAACAAAATGACAGTCGCGTTTTCAACATATTCAATGAAATTATATTTTTTGAATGAATCACCCTATATTTTATCATGCATTTCAGTTCGTAAAAACTTTCTCAAAAATAAAGCTCATATCTAAAGTTGAAAATGAGATACAGATGTGGAAATATTTATTTAATTCAAAAGTACAAATATTTATTCGTCAATTATATCAATTATAGTTTCAATATAATTTTGAAGCATTGCAGCAATCCATCTGTTTCCAAAACAGTGTCGCAATATTTTTTAAGCCACTGAAATTATGTTCTCGTGCTTCATCCTGCTGAAAATAGATCATCTGACGAGCCTCCACATCAAGATTATCGAAAAACTCTTTCAAAACTCTTGTTAATAAATTACTGTAACGAGGTCGTTAATTTTTCATTGTTCCTCAATTCGACGATGAAGCACAGCAAAAAAAAAACGTCAATCAGGTAATTGATCGGGGAACGAATTGCTGTAGTGTTGGACTGCTCTAACGCCAAGTATGATTTTGACATATCACATTTTTCTTGATGGGAAAACTACATTTCGAAAAATTGACAGTTACAATAATTTATGACATTGTTATACACTTGAGAATGTTTGACAAATAGTATTTCAACAAAGTTTCAAAGCAACTTTAGTACCCATAATAATTCTGTTTTATCGAATCAAACACACTCTTTTCCAACCGCATTAATATGATGCTCCAGTATTTTATGTTCTGTACAAAAACGGCTTCAATGTCATCATTATATATTTTGATTCACAAATCAAATACGGCTGGTGAAATAGCTTTGAGATGGAAATTATCGTTTTATAAATTGATACCAAATAGCTCAGTAGTGCTCAGTAGTACAAATTATTGTCATTCTTATAAGTACCAGAATTTGGTGTTTGGACAATCATGAGGTTTTATTTTCCAAAACAGAGACATTTTTGTACTAGTGATATAAATAAATATTTCCACATTGGTCGCTCATTGCATGATGAAAGGGGTGTTTTTTTGTGTTTGGCATCGGAAATGCCTTCAAAAATGCTACTAGTTTGCCCATTCAACCGAATTCGTAGTTGGCAATGGTGCTGACTTAATTTGGAACACCCTGTATAACAAAAAATAAGAGGCATTGGTGAAGTACAGCTAATACTATCTTGTTAACGACTCTTTATTTCCTATCCTGAAAATATTGACTTCTTCCAAAAATGACTAATTATTCATATGCATTTTGTAGCTCAATGTGTCATAAATGTATTGTGAAATTTATTCACTTTGAAATTCTGCAATGGTGTGTATCAGTTGTTATTCCACGACAGGGCTTTATATGAATCGACTGGAAATCTAATATTCATAGCCCATCAGAATGGACGATTGTGTAAATACAGAACAGTGAATTTTACAAATAGTATTTCGTCGGATTCCGTCATCATCTAAAACAGAAAAATCAATTCGTTTCACTTTCAAAACATGATCATCGAGCTTTGGATATAAAATGAATCCAACATTCTGCAAAAGGGAATATATGAACTGCATTTACTCCATGAACTTTCTCTCATCTGAAATGAAATAATGAAGAATAATCATGAGTGAACTAAGGAATCATTTTATCAATATTAGAATTTCACGAGTACTTTCTGAGATTGTAATGAATTCAATATTGAATCATCAGTTTAATTTATGTTATGCATGCTTTTGATTTTCTACTCATTTGTAATCACAGTATATTCTTCGAGGGATGCATCTCTGAACTATGAAATATCAAAGTTTAGACTCACGATAATACATATTTGCCTTCTTTGTCTGATCTATGGAAAGTAGAGGGTAAAAGGTTGAACGTATTCTAATAAAATCGGTGTATTCATCACGTTTCCATGCAGTGCGTTCAAATAGAACCGACTTCACTATTTTATGGATTATCGATGGATATATTCAAACGGATCATGTACTTACATAAACATACCTACTAGATTGTCAAAAAATAACGGAAATCGGTCAATAAAACGCAAAATATGTATTATCCTTTCGAACTCATTGTATCGCCTCTAAATTCGGCACCTTCCGGAATAATACACTCACGTTAACGAACAACCTAATCATCAGAATATTTTTCGAACGCATTTTTGGGAATCGACTCCAGTATTATCTATTGACCTAAAAAACGAGTGCCTCGAAGTGGTATGTTAGTTGAGGTAAAAAAATGGGCTGGAGCTATATCAGATGAATACGGTGGCTGTTTGATGAGATTTGTAGAGTTTTTGGTGTGAAATTCATTCACAATGACAGCCTTGTGAGATGGTGCAGAATCCATTAGTTGTCTCTCCACATATTTGAACTGTTGACACCAATTTCCTTTCTCAAATGCCAAATACTTCACAAATCAGTAAAGTTATTTTCATTGAGCACTAGCACCATTCGTGAGGTAGCTTGTGAAGAGTTGCTTCTCCACCATTTTTCAGCTGAACATGTCATATCACAAAGAAGATGATTATTAGTTGAAAAATTGTTTACTTATTTACATTTTACATGCTACACGTGCTTGTAGATCTCGAAATTGATTTTATATTGATTCAATCGTTGGTTCTGATTACACGTTTGAAAACTCTTTCATCTGGAGAACTATGTTTATGTGGAATAAACTTCCAAATGGATTCAAACTCCAGTGATTCAAATCCATAATCAATCGTTACACAGACACCGCTCTGAGAGAGCCTTAAGGATTTTCCTATAGTGTTTGTGCTTTGTCCTTGAAAAAAAAATACTGAAAGGAGCAAGTTATCACGACGTCATTGGGAAAATGATGCGCACACTCTAGTTCTGACATTAGTAGACATATGATTTCGGCATGTAGTAGTACATAATATGTAGTACATTTCGATTTTTATTGAATATATGAATTCAATATCATTGTATGTATTTCACTAATAATGTAAGTTACAAAAAGGATTTGAAGCTCTATAACTACTATTTAATTATCTGCGAGCGCTTTCGTCGTACTGCCATCCTCTAGGGCCTACTCTATTTGAACGTGTCATCCTGTCGTGTGTCCTTGTAGTCAATCCAAACGCCTCAATACAGGTACTGCAGGTACTTTAGGTAAACTTGCCTGTATTTAGATTACATCAGGTACTATTCTTTGTGTTGGATCTTCTCTAGGTCTATTGTTTCTAGGAGTGTGTCTTGATTTGTTTAATATATTGAATGTTAGGTTTTTTGTGTTTTGATTTGTACTTGTTCCTCGATAAGTGAATTATGACTGTTAAATTTATGGATGTTTAAGTTTTCCCAAATGTCCATGCGGTTTCCCTTATTGACTTGTTTTATGAGTTTTATGTTCTCTGGTGAGGAAAAATTATGTTTGTTTTGTATGGCGTGTGTTGCGAGGTTTTATTTATATACTATTGAGTTTATGTATGCTTTTTTGTTCTCATCGTACCTTTGAATCAGTTTTTTCTTGGTTTGGCCGATATATAATTTGTTGCAGTCCGAGCATTGTATACTGTATATCCCGTTTTGGTTTTTGTCTTCTTCTTTATAGCTGTTCATTTTTTGTGTTACTTTCGTGTTTGGCTTGTTTATGATGTTGATGTTCAAATGCTGTCCATCATTGTGTTGTTTTGTCTGTTGGGGTGGATTGATCCTTGTTCTGTGTTTTTTGTTTGGTTCTGTTCTCTGATTTGCCTATAACACATTCATATATTGAATGTTAAGGATACCACTCAGCAATGAAGCTCGAAACAAAGAACGGAAAATTATATACCAAATAGCGACCGAAAACGAATACACCCAAAAGACAATAGATACATTAAAAACCGGTTTTAAAAAAATACAGAACAAGGATCAAGCCACCCCAATAGACAAAACAACACAACGATGGACAGAATTTACGTACGTTGAAAATTGAACCAAAAACCTAACAAACATCTTCAATTCATTGAACATCAACATCACATACAAGCCAAACACGAAAATAACACAAAAAATAAACAGCTATCAAATAGAAGAAGACAAAAACCAAAACGGGATATACAGTATACAATGCTTGGACTGCAACAAATTCTATATCGGCCAAACCAAGAAAAAACTGATCCAAAGGTACGATGAGAACTAAAAGACATACATAAACCCAATGGTATATAAATCAAACCTCGCAACACACGCCATACAAAACACCAGAGAACATAACACCAGAGAACATAAAACTCATAAAACAAGTCAATAAGGGAAACCGCAGGGACATTTGGGAAAACTTAAACATCCATAAATTTAACAGTCATGAATCACTTATCGAGAAACAAGTACAAATCAAAACACAACAAGACCTAACATTCAATATATTGAACAAATCAAGACGCACTCCTAGAAACAATAAACCTAGAGAAGATCCAACACAAAGAATAGTACCTAATGTAATCCAAATATAGGCAAGTTTACCTAAAGTACCTGACGTACCTGTATTGAGGCGTTCGGACTGTATAAAAGGAGACACAACAGGATGACACGTTCAGATAGAGTAGGGCCTAGAGGATGACAGCACGACCAGCTGTCGAAAGCGCTCGCAGATAATGAATCAGAAGTTATAGAGCTTCAAATCCTTTTTGTTACTTACAATAATAATAAAATACTGAAAATGAAAAAAAATTAGTTGCATCATCCAAAATTGTATGTATATACGGACATGTTCGATAGTCAGCAAGATTACTTGATCTGACATCGCTTGATTTTCTGTCGAGTTATAATTGAATAACTTTTTATAATACCCACCTAGAGAAATATATGGTCTTGTTAGTACAATAATCATGTTTGAAAATGAGTGGGTCAATGTAGGAAATGTCATTCTTTTACAAATGCTTCAACTCACGTTTTTTTTCTGATACTGCCTACTACCTTCTGCCAACCTCGATAAAATTTCTCCACTAATGTTTCAGATACTCTCTTTCATTCTAAACTACTGAAACTGTAATTGCTAAACTGTTCCTCTGAAAATATCGATTGGATTCCAAAAATATCTCAATTTGACGATGACTCGGCTACTTTCGCACCTAATTTGAACCAGATGTGGAAGAAAAGCTGCCTGTAATTCACTACAGCTCTCATTTCTCACGAAACGTAACGTTACACGAAATCCGCACTGGCTGAGCGTATTTAGAAGCGAATTAGTCAGATCGCTTTAATGGGAGCTTAAATTTAACCGTGAGTTATGGCCATTATTTCTAATTTGGACAGATCTAATACAAGGATTAGCGTAACCATAATTTTCAAGTGGAAAGGGCCAGAAGACTCTTTCGATCGTTGTTGAAAGTTGTTGATTTATTTACAGGTTCAGAATTTTAATTTTAGTTTCACCGTTAATGTACAATGGTAAACTTTCAGACGAGTTCAGAGGAGATGAAGTATTCTCTAGACGTACGCATGGTCAAAATGATTTTTTGCGAATCCAGATAACGTTCAGGTATAGTTGAAGTAATCTGTATTGTGTATAGTTGAAGCTATCGGCATCTCAATGGTCAAAAAATCCAATACAGAGAAATAATTCCGCTGCCAACTAGTCCACGTGAACTGAAGAATTCGAATTGAAGGTTCGTATAGGATAATTTTTACTAACCGAGTTTTATGATTGGCTAAAAAGTCATAAAGTTGAACTTGAAGTCATGTTACGGTGACAAATAGAATGTGGGGATGAGTATCGCCGTTGTGTCGTCAATGTTAAGTTCAGGAACAGATCACGATTTGAGTGTTGAAATTCAATATCAGTGCAGTTATAATCATTCAAAATTTTTGTTATCTGTTTAAAATGTGGCGTCCTTGAACAAGTACTAATAGTAATGACGAGTGTGACAACAACGCAGACTTTTTCCTGTGAAGTGGTTCCAATTGCGATGGTGAACAATGCGAAAAAGAGATACCAGTGAATAAGATTCGGATGCATTTGAATATTGAAACACAGAGAGTATGTTTCAATGTATATAAGAATCCACATCTCAAGTTTAGTTGCGAGGGAAAGAAACTATTACAAGCAACATCAGATTTGACTGAAATTCCTTTCCCAACTGTACGTAAAATAGTCAAAAACAAACCTTATGATAAGAAGGTAATAGAGCTAGTTGAAGAAGAAGTATCTAATATTACCGAAGAAAACTGACAGAAAAGGATTAAAAAAGTAATTTTAATTGACAAAGACTATATGGAGATTGGACACTTCCATAATGATGGTGGAAATGAATTCATTATTCATTTTAATGACGACAGTGATAGTGAGAGAGAGAACATGGAATAAAAATTATCAGCAACTTTCGAAGAAACAACTGATGAGGTGAATGAGGTTTTGAAAAATTTAAGACATTCATGATCGGTCATGTTTCCCTCCGGATATATGGGACCAACATAATGATATTGAGGGTTACACTATAGACAGAGAAGTTTTAATCAACACTACGGGGTGATATTAAATGACATGTCTCCGTGTCACATGATCTAATATCAATTTATGTAAGCGTATCGATTGAATTTGAATCTAATGCTTTTTACAGAACCCTCTCAAGCGTGGTCGAATTTTTGTGTTACGAATTGAATGATATATTGACAACGGGAAAAGAAGACTGTCATTACAATCTTAGCGGTCCTTGATGTTGATTTATCAATCGAAAATGGCATATAATGAATTAACCAAATGAAAAAACCCATTAAAATGCCTGGACCTAATGAGTATTGCAGCTGAAAACAAATGTGATAATATACTGCCATAACTGATCATCAAACAATATTATACAGATCGCAATAAGTAACAAAAATCATTCAGAAAGTTATCAATCCAATGAACACTTAGGAATATTTGACCAATCCATATTATTTTAACTTGCTCGAAAGATCTAGTGAAATGAAGTTCTCTCGTTTCTCTTGAATCTCGATTCTGTAACAAATGAATTCATACAGGTAGTATGAAAAATCTGACCCATTATTTGACGAAAATCAATTCATGATGATGATTTGATAGTTATTGAATTTTCACAATAACTTTTATATGAAGACGCGTTTTGCTACACTATAACTTCATCAGTTACAGAATTCTCGTATAACGAGAACAAAATCAACGAAAAAACTTTGGCAAACAGTAAACAAAGTACTGAAAATACCTGGTCTCGAAAAAATTAATGAAATAAAAAATGAAAATGGTTAATATTATATCACCGTGTTACATCAGTAACACGGAATTCTACCTTATTTTATCCAACTCCCAACATTGAAGTATCGAATTCTCTCAATGACTTGAAAAATTACTGTAACACATTCCTGGCTCATATTGAATGAATCTTTCTTACTTGGTAATTTTTTCATAATTTCTCCTCTCTTATCTAGAATGATAAGTAAAATCTCATTTGAATTATGGGATGATAGCTTGAGGAGGTATATCAACTACCTTAACATACAAGTATGTATCAAACAATATCCAAACAGATGAAATGTGTGAGTTTATTACGAGTGCTCGCCTATTTCTGTAGAACGAAATAGTATAATAACTATGTTATTTCAAAAATGAACAATACAGTGGGACAATATTTTGATACAATTCAAAGCGTATCTCCGAATTAGTTTGATTTGAAAATTGATACCTTTCTTAAAAAATCAAAAAACATCTGTGAAGAAGTATTGAAAATTATAGAAGCTTCAAACTGCGCTACGGCTGGAGTGTCTAAGTTAAGTGGTTGCGGGTGTGTGTTCATAGATGTCCTTTCAGAAGGATTTCACCTGATCAGCGGTCGGCGGATTGTCCACAACTCGCTGATGGTCTTGAAATAAGCGGGAAGTTTTTTCGCCGAACCCGAGGTTTTCTGCGACACTTCACGCTCACCTCACTAGTGACTTCTGGTCAGCCACTATCATTCGTATCCTATCAATGCAGTGCTGTTTGGTGGTCAACAGCACGCTTTGACTTGAAGTGTGATGGATGCGTCGTAGTTTGGGGACTATTTGCCGCACTACAAGAGTGAAAGGTCCATTGGCCACTCTGTAATCCATCACACATCGGATAAGATACACGTGTTGTTTCGCCGACGTGATTCTAGTCTTCATCTTGTGTACCTGCCATTCAATCTTCCGAACCACAAGACAGAGATTTTGTCATTCCAATTCAGAAAGCGATTGGGTGACGATGTACACGATGATGTTGATTTGCCAGATGTCAGCCTCTTCTACATCCAAACAAGCCAGTTTTCGTGACTTCAGGGGCCTAATTCTGTAGAGCGCCCTGCCTGACCTCTCCAGCCATGCCCACAGGTGGTAGAATTGTCACTTCCTCCATTTCCTTAGCAAGCTGGAAAGTGGCTATATAGTCCTGCCGCCGGCAAAAGAATACGTGAATCCTCTGGTTTTGGGCGGAAAAGTCAGCATGCTTCGAATATGTTCCATACCAAGAGCCATATATCCTCTTCGCACGGGCTCACTACCCTCCTAGCAATGCATAAGGTCATCTATCAGCTCATGCGTCCATTCAAAGCGTCCGTTGTCACTTCCAGGATTGTCATCGATAGGCAAATCATCCTTATGTGCCCCACCAACTTGCCTCTAACTCCTCCGAGTGGGTGGATAAACTTTGTAGACCTCATAATCACAAGAATCAAAAACAAACATGATTTCGCAATTTACGACAAACCAACCCATACAGTCACAACTATAAACAACCATTCTAATTAACCACAGAAACATAAATTAGCAGCTAACCACAATATGATCTTCAGACTCATTGGTATACCAATGTCCTTAGATAATTCCAATGAGGAATTGAATCTGATAAAACAAATCGCAGTGAATAACAACTTTGCAATAAGCTTCTACCTGTCTGAAGAATATATCATTGCCTTTACCTATTATGCACAAGTTACTTTATTACCAGAACCATGTAGTGATTCCAGTCAGGTTTTTGAGTTATAGGCAAAACTGTGAAGTAAAAAAGTGTGACACCAAGTAACGTCGCTGTCGTTTACGGAATTTTGTCAACCTTAATGGCTGTTTGTGCGTCCGAATTGGATATGCAAATGAACCCGTTTAATTTGAGAGTGGCTAATTGGTGTAACTCGAACACTCAGATGACTATAGCGATGCACATTTCGGAGGACAGTTTCCTAACGGAATGATCCCTTTTATCTGTTAGGTTTTGCATCGAGACGGGCATTCTATTTGCAAGTACAGCATAGTAAGTAGAAAGGTAGTACACTATTTGTTTTATTTGATAGTCAGGATCGGTTGAGAATCATTTTGCAATATTATTCGTGTTAGGCGTTGAGCATTCGGAAGTGAAGTTATAATTTTACACAATATACAAAGAACAATATTTTTAGGATAAGCTGATCTGACCTCACCACAATGTAGTCAACTCAGTAATAATAATAATAATCAACGTCTTCGTTTCCACTTTTTAGACACTTCAATAATATTTTAATCTATATAAAATTCAGTATAAATGAAAATAAAAGGTGGAGTTTACTTTTTGTAGAGACGGGTCCTTGAAAAACCTGATCTTCCACTCAACCTCTATAAAATCCCACGACTGCGAGTCAACCACCATTTCAGAAAGTCCTTCTATAAATCAGTTATTTTTTTCGGGTACGAAAGTTCCTGAGATATTTTGAGAATCTATTGTTGGATTAGAAATTACACTGCATGGGTCTAGCCGATACAATACAAATGAATATATTGCAAAATTTTAGGATTTGAATTCTAGAATGAGGATTGAAAAGGTCTCACCTTTTGTGCGATTTCCAGCAAGGGTTGGACTATACACAGTGAAACTTAATCATCCGGCCATAGAGCTCGAATCACCGTTTCACATAGCAGTCGATTAATGAGATGAATGAATCTCTGACGCTGATCTATTTTTCAAACGTTACTGCAGAACAACTTGATTGAAACCCTCAACATAAAACAGTGGTGCTAGGCTCAGTGAGAAATGCATTGTTGCATCCAACTCTCTTTGGAAGGAAACACAAACCTCAATATGAGTTAGCATGGGGATCTTTTTTCACAGCGACGTAAACCTCACTTATCCAAAAGGGTTCCTATGGCGATCTATAACTAGTAAATAAGGCAACATTTTGAAATTAATTCAAGACACTTTAGACGCAGGTACCTCTGCTATGAACTTTCTTCACCACATATGAATAGTTAATTTTGATTAGTCCACCATTTCTGAATGATATTTCATGACTTTTTTTGTTTCAGGTAAGTCAGGAGAAGAAACCTTCAATATGAATATCTCACAGTGAGTGATTTTTTCTTATCTTTCAAACAACAGCAGTGTTGAGGTCGAACGAAGAATCATTATTAAATTTTTTAGTTTCGTATGCTATAAAAGCGTGTTTTTTAGTTTATTTAAACTATATTTATTTTATCTGAACTTTGGGATCAATCAGCCGTATATTGTTCACAAAAATGGCCATTGATATTTTCCGATTCTGGAGAGGAAGCCTGAAAATCAACTACCAAGCCCAAGGCAGCAGACGCGCAAAGGAGGGTTACAAATAAAGCAGCAGGTGCGCGTGTTGATAAAAAAAATCCTTTTTCCAAATGAAGAAATACATGTAAAGTGAGTTCGAATTATATCAAGGAGGTTATGTACAGCGTCATCTGCCCGCGAATGGATCAAGCAATAATGTCGATATATCAAGGAGGTTACGTACAGCGCCATCTGCCCGCGAATAATTCAAGCAATAATGTCGATAATTCTGTCGATACAGATCGCAAGCTTGAGAGTTACAAACAAACAAACATACATACATACAGGTGAAGATAATAAAAACGTGTTAATAAGTCTGAACCGTCGAACTGATGAGAAAACTGATTGTTGAAATGCGTTGGCAAAAGAAATATCTAAAAATCGGTAACAAAATCCAGACCGCTCTAATATAATGTTTGTTCCGATTATTGGAGTCCTTGGTGGAATGTTCCCCTTTCTACTATCGAGTCTCAAGATCATGCGAACTTGGCATACTGAGGCAAAAATATTGGACGGACAAATGGAGAAGGTCATCAGTTGATAATGTTGGGGCACCCTTCCGAATGTATCGAAGCTTCAGGGACAGAGGCCGACTAGCTCAACCTTCGGTAAAAATAATAATAATGAATAATTCCCATCAGCTGCAATGTTGAATAATAGAATATGATGCAAAAGAAATCATTTCAAAACTCACAAATGNTTCAAATGTAAATCATTCGAAACAATACCAAACCAAGAAAGTTTTTAAAACAAATGATGAACTAATATCAAATCTGTTGTTGGTAAAAGGTAACTCAACATGAAAATGGATGGATTGAAATAAAATACTGTCAGAGAGATGAATTATATCTTTGTTTATTGATATCGAATACAGTAATTTTATTTTGTTTATATTTTTCAATGTTAGATTTGGCTTTGATTTAAAAATTTAACTTAATTTTTTTGAATTCAAATAATATTGTGGTCCATATCAACATATGTTCAAAGACATTGCCGTTTTGTTCTAAACAAGACTATATCCTTTTTTGCATACCACCATTTGTAGCTTTCTGTATGAAGTCAGGAATCAAATTATTGAAAGCTTTGAGAACCCTTCGTTTCATGTTTTCTTTATCACTCACAGAATTCGCAAAAACATTTTCTTTGATATATCCCCAGGTGTACCCGTTGTACCAAAGCCACTGATCTTGGAACATCTCATTCAACAACCCAGCAACGGTATCAGTACTATGTGCAGGGGCTCCATCCATCTGATACCATAACTTGAAACGGTATTGTTTAGAAACATGCCTTATGGATTCACCAACCATATTCCTAATTATATGCGAATATCTATCGCTATTCAAATTGTCTTCATAAATATATGAACATGAAATTCTGTCTCCATGAATCCTGGAAGTTGCTCTGGCGAACGAGCTTTGGATTTTCTGCTGCCCAAAAATGACTGTTATGGCGGTTGTACATATCATTCTTGGCAAATTTGGCTTCATATGTCCATATCATGTTCTTCATGAACTCAGGGTCCTCCTGTATGTTGATAAGAAACCGTTCGCAGGTAAGTCGTGAGGTTTCAGATTTTGAACCTGGTGATATTTAAAGGGACGCCACTTATGTTTGAATACAATCCAGTTTACTGACGAACATGGAATTCTAAGTGATTTTTCTGCGTCTTTCAACGAATTTTCTGGATAGGCTGTGAAGTAAGCCAAAACTACAATTTCGATGTCCTCATTGTTTACGAGTGTTTTTTTTTTTGTTGATGACAGACAAAAAAGATCCGAAATTACGGCAGTCTCTTTGAAATCTTCTCTGAATATTTTTATTGGGTTTGTGTAGATTTGCAAATCTTTCTGCAAAAACACAACAAGTTCTGTCCATTATCTCATTGCATTCATCATAAATCATAAATGATTATTAAATACCAGAAATCCTTGTACGAATACCCTAAACGAGACATTTTGCACACAAATAGAAAATTATGAAATACACGTCAATTATATCGCATCAAAATTTGACATATTTGTTGTAACACCATTTGTTTTCAAAGCTTTTTTGGTTTGCTATTGCTTCGAATGATTTACATTTCAAATATTTTCCAAAATCGATTATATCTTGCCAGCGGTGAATTTGGTATATTTTTTTTTCGTAGTATCAAAAAATAATAGAATAGTGTATAGTTTCCATTTGAAAACATCTTGTTTCATCAGTTTTCGNTGGATTAGAAATTACACTGCATGGGTCTAGCCGATACAATACAAATGAATATATTGCAAAATTTTAGGATTTGAATTCTAGAATGAGGATTGAAAAGGTCTCACCTTTTGTGCGATTCCCAGCAAGGGTTGGACTATACACAGTGAAACTTAATCATCCGGCCATAGAGCTCGAACCACCGTTTCACATAGCAGTCGATTAATGATATGAATGAATCTCTCTCGCTAATCTATTTTTCAAACGTTACTGCAGAACAATTGATGAAATTGAAACCCTCAACATGAAACAGTGGTGCTAGGCTCAGTGAGAAATGCATTGTTGCATACAACTCTCTTTGGAAGGAAACACAAACCTCAATATGAGTTAGCATGGGGATCTTTTTTCACAGCGACGTAAACCTCACTTATCCAAAATAAATGAGGGTTCCTATGGCGATCTATAACTAGTAAATAAGGCAACATTGTGAAATTAATTTAAGACACTTTAGACGCAGGTAACTCTGCTATGAACTTTCTTCACCAC
Source organism: Leptinotarsa decemlineata (assembly GCF_000500325.1). Classification (NCBI taxonomy): domain Eukaryota; kingdom Metazoa; phylum Arthropoda; class Insecta; order Coleoptera; family Chrysomelidae; genus Leptinotarsa; species Leptinotarsa decemlineata. The sequence continues at coordinate 135,898 of NW_019289655.1, forward strand.
ATATGAATGGTTAATTTTGATTAGTCCACCATTTCTGACTGATATTTCATGACTTATTTTGTTTCAGGTAAGTCAGGAGAAGAAACCTACAATATGAATATCTCACAGTGAGTGATTTTTTCTTATCTTTCAAACAACAGCAGTGTTGAGGTCGAACGAAGAATCATTATGTAGTTTCTCCATTATTTCATTGTAGTTGGGAATATTTTGAATGCAAGAGCATATCCTGCATGATTGTTCGAATGTGGTTGCTAATATCTGCAGTTCCTAATATTGGGCAAATATGTATTTTCTTTGTCTTCAAAAAGTTACAGATCTGAAACGACAAAAACAGGTGATCCTGCCAAGTAAACTTGTGAAAAAATAAATATAGTTTAAAAAACTAAAACACACGCTTTTGAAGAACATCGAAGTAAAAAGTTACAAATATTTATTTTTAATGAACTTAAAACAATAACGAACGAAAACTACTAGTATTATTGGCACAAAGCGCTAACGATTTTTTCACAATAATACTAGTATTTTTTGTTTTAAGCTCATTTAAAAAAATATTTTCAACTTTTTAGTTCGATGTTCTTCAAAAGCGTGTTTTTTAGTTTTTTCAACTGAATTTTTTTAAATTTTTCAGTTTCGTATGCTATAAAAGCGTGTTTTTTAGTTTTTTAAAATATATTTTTTTAAATTTTTTAATTTCGTATGATATGAAAGCGTGTTTTTTAGTTAATTCAAACTATATTTATTTTATCTAAACTTTGGGATCAATCAGCCGTATATTGTTCACAAAAATGGCCAATGATATTTTCCGATTCCGGAGAGAAAGCTTGAAAATCAACTACCAAGCCCAAGGCAGCAGACGCGCAAAGGAGGGTTACAAATAAGGCAGCAGGTGCGCGTGTTAATAAAAAAAATCCTTTTTTCCAATGAAGAAATACATGTAAAGTGAGTTCGAATTATATCAAGGAGGTTATGTACAGCGTCATCTGCCCGCGAATAATTCAAGCAATAATGTCGATAATTCTGTCGATACAGATTGCAAGCTTGGGAGTTACAAACAAACAAACATACATACATACAGGTGAAGATAATAAAAACGTGTTAATAAGTCTGAACCGTCGAACTGATGAGAAAACTGATTGTTGAAATGCGTTGGCAAAATAAATATCTAAAAATCGGTGACAAAATCCAGACCGCTCTAATATGGTGTTTGTTCTGATTATTGGAGTCCTTTTCTACTATCGAGTCTCAAGATTGGACGGACAAATGGAGAAAGTCATCAATTAATGATGTTGGGGCACCCTTCCGAATGTATCGAAGCTTTAGGGACAGAGGCCGACTAGCTCAACCTTCGGTAAAAATAATAATAATGAATAATTCCCATCAGCTGCAATGTTGAATAATAGAATATGATGCAAAAGAAATCATTTCAAAACTCACAAATGATCATTTGAAACATCATGTCATGCTCAACAATCAGAACGAGATGAAGATCAGCTCAGGGCTACTTTTTCACTTGCCCACTAATTGGCGGTCATATATCATCTTATAATAGTATGAATTTATCATTGTCGGAGTACAAACATGTTTTTCAGTTTACTCATGACAACAAGGAATTTTGAATTATTTATATTCTCAGGAAAGAAATTGTAGAATAATAATATTTTCACAAAAAATTTCAAACTTCACATACATCCAATTGAGCCACTATGATAATACAGCTTTGTATCCAAAACAAGCATTGCTCCCAAACAGCAGAACTGCAACATTCTTCTCGATGCAAGTTTCACCAACGGCAATTTGGTGTCTTTAGGAAATGAATTCTGGAGTTAAGACTTTGTTCGTTGGTGAAACGCTAATCAAGAATAGTGCTGCGTTGTGGTTTTTCTCGAAGTAGTACTTGTAGTGGATTTATTATACGTGAGAGATCCCAGTTATTTCATTAACAATTTTCGAAAGCTGACTTTCAACAATATAACTCTGCAATTGATGTGATATGAAAATGATAAAAAAATTTACAGAACTGTCAAAGCAAAAATACAGTATAGATTTGTTCATACTATTCTCAATTATTTTAGTATACCATATTAGAGTTGGAAAATATTCACATTCATTTTTATACCATTATCAGACTATTTATTCAATTTTATGCTTTCAAATTTCAATTTTGTAGATTCCCTAAGATGATGATATTACATCTTTCAAGGTCTACACATATTTTACCAAGTGATACCTATTGGGTATTTTCTAAAGTAATCAGCTGACAGAAGTATATAGAATGTAGGAAGTTATAAATTTATATAGTGACCATGATATCAATGAAACAATTTTCAAGAATATTTTTTATCACTAGACGCATTTTGGTAACATCGTAGCTTCCTCGATAAACATCAACATCACAATCCAATCCAAATACGTTCATTGTTTCTTTTTATTTTAATACTTATGATTACGTGTGGACCCCTATTATAGGATTTTCTCCTCTTCAGGGGCGAGTTAGTTACTACAAATAATCTTCATATTTGGTGGTTAGCTATTATGTCTTAGTTCTAAGATAGTGGGTCTTCGTTTTCATAGCAATGGTCATCTTTGGGCTGGTTCTGCGTGTGTGAGTTGGGTGTCCGGGTGGTTGCTGTGATCCTTGTTGAATTGGGTCGTGTGGTTCCTTGTGTTGTAATTAGTTTTCGTGTTTCGCATGACTCGTTGGTAGGTGGTTGTGAGTTGGCATCTTTGGTGTCTTCCAGAGGTGTGGTTCCGGTCTTCAGAGGGTGACCAGTGTCTCTATTGCAGTGCCTCTTGGTATACTCCAGCCAGATATCCTGCAAACGAGAGGTACTGAGTGTGATTGCTGTTTTGGTTATATTACTGATGGTGTTGTATAGGGAGTCAGAGGGGTGTATGTAGTGTAGGTTGGCAATATTTCCTAGAATTTTCCTCTCTGTGGCTAGTATAGAGGGGTTTGTCTCGGGGTGGAACAATTACTAACATTATACAGTTACCTACAATACATATTTATTAAATTTAGTTAATAGTAAATTGTAAACCAACAACAGGTAAATTTTCAGATGACGGGTGGAAATTTTCTTGATGACCTTCCTACATACACTTCCAGTTATCTTTTCAATGTCAAAAACATTATTTGCAAAATTCTAGTTTTCAGTTCAATGTTCTAGGGAAAAATCTTCCAATCAACCTCAATAAGAACACATTTTTCGTCATTAAATAATCTATTTCATTTGTGCGCCATATAAAAGCATCTCAGGATGTACACCATAATAAATATTCCAATGTGACAACTTTTCTTGTCGCCAAGAGATTGAATTTACATTAAAACTTGCACTCAGAGTAAAACAATGTGTCTGTTGCATCATTTGTCTGCCGAAAAGTCCGCAGTGAATACTTTTTGTAATCTGAAACTGTCATGAGCAGGATCCTTTTCAAGTATTCATACCATTCGAAAGAAAAAACTTTCACAGACTTCCGAAAAGTTTCCAGGTAATTTCATAAAGGAACGAGAAGACATAAAATATGGGGGCAATTATTAAGAGTCATAAGTTCTGTATAACACCTTCGAGACAGGAAGTTTTTTAATTTCGTCGTTTTTTAGTGATGAGTTTCATGAGATTTTCAATGGATTCAAAGTCCATCTGTCGGATGGATGATCGTATAACACAATGAAGTATGGGTAAGTCCCCGTTAATACAGATGTAGATGGAGATGTTTGTTTATGCCCGCAGCTTCGCCAGCGAAGGATTTGGTTTGTCACATTTAGTTTCAGTAATCCACATTTTCAGGTTCCCAACTTCAAAACTGACGAAATTCAATACAATTTTTGAACCCTAATTTTACCCCTTGTTGGTGGAAATTCCTGATTATCTTTCTTGAAGTTAATTTACGCTATACAAAGAACCTACCTGCATATTTAAGAATTTCAGTTTCAGTAGCTTACAGAAGAGCGGGCAGCAGCTAGTAATTTATTTTTTCACTTTGAAAATTCAGTTACTAAAATTATGCCAACTTCACTAAGTAATGAACAGCTTCGAAAATCTAATTATATTACCTATGAAGAAATTCACAAAATTAACACAACCATCAACGACGTCTGACCTCATGCGTATTCTCGCGTTCAGATCGCGTTCTCGGCGATGGCGCTTCGTTACTTACTACCCCTGCGCATCGTCCCTCATCGTCTTGCAGTAGACGCTCGGCGATGGCGCTTCACTACTTAGTCCGCCCCTCTTCCCCTACGCATCGTCCCTCGTCGTCTTGCAGTAGACGCGACGCATAATGGCTTACTGCGGTGCGTCAAGTTAATCTTATCGTGATAACGATTCGTCCAAATCACTTATTGTAAAAGACAAAGTATGTCTATATTATTATACTCAAAACGACAATTGTATCAATAATACGGTACATTATCTGCATGTAACTTGAACGTTATAGGTAGCGCACGTCACAAACGCTCTCTAGGAGCATGACACCGAAGTACACCTTTAACACAAACTTCACGACCAAAATCATAAGCCGTGGAGAGTGGAAGACCATTAGTCATCCCGAAAACATGTTTGGAAAAAAACACCTGGTATACAGATAGATCGAAGACCAAACATGAAACGGGAGCTGAAGTATACCGAGTATACCGATGTATAAGCTGTATTTATGTGCAGTTCCATCTGAATCCGTTCAATCGTTCAGGCGTGAAATGAAATTATTGAAAATATTGAACACTACCGGATCAAAACTGAACAAAAAGGAATAAGCAATGATGAAATTTCAAACATGTAAATACGCTAATTTGTAAAACAAACAAGTTATTGGAATGAAAATGATTAAACGAATCGGTTGAAAATAAATGAAATTTCAAATGAATATAAACAAAAACATGAAATGAACATCAAATAATCATGATTATTCGAATATTAGAGAACTTGCACCGTGGCATTTACAGTAATAGGTATTCATATCTCGTCCCACTTCTGATTCATCCTTTTGGATTTGTTTTGTTTTTCCATTATGAATATTAACAAAATACAGGGTCTTTCACGACGAGCGTTCGTTAGGAATATAATATGGAGAACGATTCGAAATGAAAACTTGAAATTTTGTGGTAGTGGGTTTTACAAAATGGCGTTCTCAACTGAAATATTTTTAACTTCAGGTCTCTTTCCGTTATAGCGGAAGTTAGTAGAACCTTCATCATTTCAAATAGAACACCCTGTATTTTATTACATTTTTAAATTTTTTTGCAGATTTTAGGTCCACTTTGTATAACAATGCCTATACCCAAATTTGTGAGTTTTCGAGATAATAATTTTTTTCTGAATAATTTGACAGTTACAGCACCACTCCGAAAAAATCATAGCTCATAGGCAGTAACAGTTGAAAATGTGAAATTTCACAGAATCACACCTTGAGCATCAAGTCGTGAAAAGGCCCATCGAATTTTCGAGAATAATTTACAGGGTAGTCGAAATTTCCACCTAAAACATAACATCGAGAAAACTGGTGAAACACGATTTTTTCAAATGGAAACCATACACTATCCTACTATTTTTGGATACTACGAAAAAAAGATATCGAATTTATGAAGAATGTCCTATACCTAAAATACACCCCTGGCAAGATATATCNATGAGTTATGATTTTTTCGGGGTGGTGCTGTAACTGTCAAATTTTTCAGTAAAAAATTAATATCTTGAAAACTAACAAATTTGGGTGTAGGCATTGTTATACAAAGTGGGCCTAAAATGTGTTGAGAAATTCTAAAATGTAATAAAATACAGAGTGTTTCATTTGAAATAAGGAAGTTGCCCTCAACTTCCGGTATAACGGAAAGAGACCGGAAGTTGAAAAGGCAATTTTGTACAACCAACAACCACAAAATTTAAAGTTTCAATTTTGAATCTTTGTCCATATATTCCTAACGAACTCTCGTCGTGAAAGACCCTGTATTATAATGAGCGTGATATATTTTTCAATTGATTCCATTTCACGAGAGTAAATGTTCCCATGTTTTTTAATCTTTTCAAACATTGTCTCTAACTCGCAAATATCACCTCTTCTCAGAGAAAAACTTTAAGATTCAATTCAATCTCTCACATCTTTCAATTGAATAAAGAGACGTTGGGAGAATAGATGAATAGATGGATTTTCTAAGCAATATCGTTTACTGGAATTCCATCACATGTCGGTATTTCTTTGGTTGTTAGATGACTTTTTTCATTTGATTCAATGTAATGATAATCCCCAGCCAACTTTCCGGAACATTTTCCGGTCATTTTTCATTCCATAAAAACAAACTTCCTAATTTTGTGCACGAAAGATTGCTACGCCTATTGAGAGGGTAGGCAATTAATGCCAAGGCTGACTTTGATATAGTTACCAAAATTAATTATATCCATTTATATTCATTCTGACATACTGAATCGAAAAGGGTCATGAATTTCATTGCTTCTGTACTTCTGTCAGTAGTAGATTGATAGTAGAAATTCGATTTGTATAGAATTTGACGTGATATGTGCGTCGGTTGAAAAAATTTTGAAATGTTTGTATTTCAAAAAAAAAACAAAAATGTTGGTTTTCCTGGCATATTGTGTACGTACATCTGATATTACCAAAAAATATTATCATTATATGAAATTATTCATATTTGGATAGTAGTAAAACTCACAAGATAAGGTAAAACTCACAAGAAAAAATTCTTATTTGGGGAGTAAATTGGAATAATCTTTCAGATCAGGACAATCCAAAACCGTTTTCGAGATATTCACAAATGATGAATTTCTTGTCTCTACCGCCTCCATTTGAAATAATATGACAATGAAGGAGATAATTATGAAAAATGAGAAGTACAACTTTGTGTGTTTTTATACCACGTGTATTTGTAGCTAAAGTTACTGCAGTTTCGTTCTACCATGACATTTTCAAACGAATTCAATGAACTGAAATGATTAACAATGTTAACCCTTATTCATTTATACACCACGTTAGGTAATAACAGACGGTCCTAAATGACCTGAATTTTGTTTACCTGTGACAATGTGTGTATGATAATTTGAAAACCGGCGGTTGGGTTAGGTTAGGTTAGGTCAAAAGTGAGGTGGAGGGCACATTCGACCCTCCACCGCAACCCGCAAGGGTTCATTGTGGCTCACACCTATTAACACTCGAGCAAATGAACCCAGCTTCTTAACGAAGCCGATTAGTTTGTATGGTGATTGGTCTTTCAGGTCAGAAGGTAAGAGTACGTCTCTGTCGAACTCTAAAAACCTGATTCGGTCCCAAGCAAGGCGGACACAAAGTATATGCTCTGCTGTTTCAACGTTGATGAAATAGTCGGATAGTCAAGGTGCCATATTCACACCCTAATACCCGCGACAACCTTCCCATATGAGGATGTTTGCACGTCATTTACACTTGACGATGCCTCAGATTCAACCGTAAAGTGCTTTTTCGCCTGTGATTTTAATGAATCATCACTTGAGCGCAAACGTTTGCTAACCTGCTCATGGGGGATTTGTTCCTCCACTTGGGACAGATTATGCGTACGCCGCTCAAGAATTTGGTGCAAGGCGGTTTCATAAGGTACCCCGCTCTTGAGGAGCACCACCTGCACCATCAAACCTTTTTCTTAGGTTCAGTTATTGAATAAGGAATTGGGGAGTTGAGAAGCTCGCGCTCCTGATCTAAATTTACAGGCAGGTCAGTTGGAGTCGTAAGCCCGATATCCATCTCCTCTGTAGACTCAGCGTAGAAATATTTTTAAGTTTACTGTTTCCATAAAAGTCCCGAGAGGGCGCCCGGTATCTTGAAGGTTCCGTAGAGAGACCTGATGGGCCCAGTGTCATTCATCCTCTCGGCACGGATACACACACCTTAGGATTAAGCCATCATTGGGATGCCATTCAGTTATGGAATAACAGAACCACAAGTGAATCTATCATTCCCGTATCTAGCGGTACTACGTGAAAGCAGGCATCCGATGGCCAGTTTGCTCAACCCCCACATCCCAAGCCAATGTACTCGCCAAAAACATAATGCACAGTGGTTCAGGCAGTGAAAGATAAACACGGACAGCCAACCCGCCAGAAATTGGCAGTAGACCAATTTATATCATATTAGAAAATGGAAGTCCGAACTGTTGAAATGCACCACGAAACATTGTCAATCACTATTTCATCAGTTCGGACTCTCATTGTCTAATCCGAATATGGGGACCTGAGAAGTAGAACAAACTTACCGTTACAAGTAATCATGGAATTACTAGGATGCTATGTACGAAACTGCTACTTCCAACTGAAGGACGAATCCTTTACACAAGATGAGGGACTGCCAATGGGATCGCCACTTTCACGGATTATAGCCAATATATTTATAAGGAGTGGTTTGAAACTCTGGCCATTGAAGAAGCCAACGAGAAGCCCCGAGTCTGGTTGAGATACGTTGTCGAAGCCTTCCTGACATGGAACCATGGGAATTCAGAACTAGACCCTTTCCTGAAGCACATCAACAACTTTCATCACTTTCACAATGGGGAGGGAAGTCCACAACGAATTGCCTTTCTTAGACGTTTTGGTGAAAAGGACCGACACTAAATGGGAAACATCTGTATATTGAAAACCCACTCACACAGGACAGTACGTGAACCAGAAATCAAACAACCATCAATCGACTGAGAGAGGAATCATCAAGACTCAACTAGACTGTGATTTCGGGCTCTGTAATACAAAGAAAGGTTTCGGAAAGGAACTAGGCATCATCAAAAATGACCTTCAACGGAAAGGTTACTTCAGAGTGATGATAGAACAGGCTTTAGCTAGAAGAGTGCGAGAGCTCCACAAGGAAGAGAAGCCGCCGCAACTAGTACTTGAACTTTCCTACATCAGAAGATTATTGGAATGGATAAGAAGGATTGGGTCCAAGTATAACATCAGGACCTACTTCAGATCTGGAAACACTATCCGTAGCAGCCACACAAAAACCAGGCCACCAAACGCAGACTGCAATTCCAAGAATTACATTTACCCTGTGAGTGCGGTGAATCATAAATCGGTGAAACTAAGAGGCCATTGGAAGTTCACATTGCTGAGCACAAGAAATGTACACAGCGAGGAGAAACCAGCAAATCCGGAATAGCAGAGCATCTTTGGACTCATCAACATAACATCAAGTGAGCTCAAGCTGAAATCATCCACAAGGAGGAACACTGGTTTAGGAGAAAATTCAAAGAAACCGCGTATATGTTGTCCGACAACGCATTTAGTCAAGCCTGCGTAGAGATACGTAACATATGGAAACCTCTAATCAAGCGTAAAACGACCAACTCCCGCCGAACGGTCATCTTCCGCTTAAATCAATGTAGCGGAGAAAGGGAAGAGGGGATAGGTGAAAGCACTCGAATGACCTATAAATAGTCAGATCTAGGAGGAATAAGTCCAGTTATCACCTGAAGACGATTGTGGATACTAACAATCGAAACGTCGTGGCGTAACTTGGTTTGGAATTTTTTAATTTCTTGTTTCATTTCTTTTTAATAATATTTTTAATTCCCAGCTTCTACTAACTCTTCAATTTTTTTGGTTGTTGCTTGTATGTTATTTCTTTGTAATATCAGTTTTTTGTTTAATAAAATTGTTATTTTTTTGTTAATCTTTTTAATTTCTTCTAAGGATTCCGAATCAGTTTATATTATATTGGACAATGGAATTCCAAACTGATGAAATACACTACGAAACATTGTCAACCACCTTCAAACAGCCTGTAACTTTCGTATAATAAATTACAAGAAATACTTGTATTGAAACTTGTTTTCTCATGTTATGTTAAAAAATATAGCGTTTCAGAACCAATTCGATGCTTCACAATTTTTCTATGAATCAAGATTGAGAAAAATCCATTTCCCGGATCACTTTGCTGATTGTATGATTTGAATGAAAACTGAGCGTTTTGGCGGGGACATACTGTACCAAACCAAACTAATTATTTCGAAAAATTCGTCTTGTATTCGTGTTTTCCCTTGACGTACCGTAGTTCACTCGGACGTACCTAACGTGGTAGTAATATAACCTACATATTCTGGGCAATACATCACGAGAAGCCTATTGCAGCGTCGGTCGACGTACGGCTTACATCCTTACTCGAATGTGTATGCGGAAACTGGAAACTATCGCCTGGTTATATTGTCATCACCTGTGCATTCACCGCAAGATATGGCCATTTACCACAATAAATATTCCCATTTGGGTCGACATGGTGTTCGTCCCATGAGAAAGATATTGCCACTTTGTTGTGTATTTAGATGTATGTGCGTGGCCTACCCTTGTTCAGCGTTTCCAAAGAAACATACATCATGTGTGAGTTCTCATAATGGAGCTGTTGATGTTGATGACGAGACAAATACCGAGAAACATATGTATTGTAAAACATAGCTGAGTATGAATTTCACTAGTTCGTACTTCCATTGTCTGAAATATAAAATGATTCGAAAACCCTGAAACAACTAAAAAAGAAGAATTAAAAATAAATAGCTGTAAATAACAATTATATTAAGCAAAATAAACCTGAAATGAAATAATAGTGAGAGTAAAGGAATAGAAAAATGCTTTAAAGACGAAAGTGAACGGGAATGAAGAAAGAACCAAAAAAATAAAAATGAAGAAATACAAAATGGAAATGAAGATGAGTTAACAAGTTAACAAGTTAGTTCACGACGTTTCGATTGTTAGTATCCACAATCGTCTTCGGGTGATGAATGGACTGATTCCTCCGAGAGATGACTATTTATGGGTCGTTCGAGTACTTTCACTAATCCCGCTTTCCATTCTTTTTTTCCTGCTTCACTGGTTCAGTGGGAGATGACCGTTTGGCGATGGGTTTCCATATGTTGCGTATTTCTACGCTAGCTTGGCTGAATACGTTGTTGGATAACATGTATGCGGCTTCCTTGAATTTTCTCCTAAACCAATGTTCCTTTCTCTCTGTGTAAGATCTCAGCTTGGGATCACTCGTTGTTGTGTTGACGGGTCCAAACATGATCTGCCATTCCTGATTTTCTGGTTTCCCCTCGCTGTGTGTGTTTCTTGTACTCGGCAATGCAAACATTCAATGGCCTCTTAGTTTCACTCCGCACTCACAGGGTATCCGGTAAATGCAATTCCCGGAAACATAGTCCGTGTTTGGTGGCCTGGTTTTCGTGTGGCTGCTACGGATAGTGTTACCGGATCTGAAGCAGGTACTGATGTTGTACTTGGAACCAATTCTGCTTATCCTCTCCGATAATCCTCTGATGTAGGGAAATTCTAGGCTCACGCTGTCTTTTAGCAAAAATCTTTTCTACCATCGCTTTGGAGTAGCCATTCCGTTGAAGATCTTTTTTGATGATGTCTAGTTCCCTTTCGAGACCTTCCTTCGTGTTACAGAGCCCGAAAGTACGGTCTAATAGAGTCTTGATTATTCCTCTTTTAGTTGGTTGATGGTGGTTGGATTCGTGGTTCAGATACTGTCCAGTGTGAGTGGGTTCTCGGTATAGAGACGTTTCCCACTTGTTGTCGGTCCTCTTCATCAAAGAATGGCAATTCGTTGTGAATTACCTTCTCCATTGTGAAAGTGATGGACGGTCTCACGCTGTTGGTGTGTTATTTCCAACTGAATGACGAATTCTTTACACAAGATGTTCCATTTTTACTTGTATTCTATTCACTTTTATTTCATTCCAGGTGTTTCGCTCAATATAATTGTTATTTACAGCTATTTATTTTTAATTCTTTTTTTTTAGTAGTTTCAGGGATTCCAAATCATTTTATTAATTAGACAATGGAAGTCCGAACTAGTGAAATTCATCATGAAACATTGTCAATCACATTCAAACAAATAGCTGAATATGTTATCACAGTGGCTACAAAAATCGATGGGAAAAACTAGAGGTCCATATTTAAGAAAATGAAGTTGATGATGAAATCTAATGAACAAATATCAAACACTATTGGAAGTTCCTATTCTTTTTTATAGCATTCGAAATGGAGATGGTAAAGCCAAGAAACTAAATTCAACAATTATAGTTTTTGGCGAATATTCCAAAAACAACCCCTGACATTCTTGTTCTTCTGAAAACTCAATCCAGTTCCCCAAATTAAAAAAATTTTGTTCAGTTTAACCGACCTTGTAGGTTTTACCGTTTCCGAAATAGTAATAGCGGGATTAGCAAAAAAAAACGGTTTGTTTATATGTAAAAATGGTGTCCGATTTGGAAACTTCCCACCATTTATATCTTCCTGGCAGTAAACGATATGAGGAATCGAGAAAACAAGTCAAATTTATTACATATGAAAAGGTATTTTACATATGTAAACGCACTCCTTCCACCCTCACTGGGGGCAGTACAGTTGGAATATTTGAAAAGCCTTTCCTAATGAGCATCGAAAACCTGAGAAGCACTAATATATCAAATTTTAGGCCATCAGTACAGAGAAGCAGAGATAAATGAGTGAGTGTTATGTGAGTGACTTCAGCATTCAGAAGTATAGATATACATGTATACGTATACATACATGTATGTATATGAATATACACTTATAATTCAGCCTGTAGTTCACAAGAGGATTAACATTACCCAAAAATTTTTATTGATATGGTCACGTCCGTTACTGATGAATTCGTATTGATCAGAAAATACAATTGTGGAAAATGTTTACTTCGAACACCATTATTTGCGATTTTTTTTTGTTTTGAAAATATGATTTCTAATCAAATAAGGCTAATTCAAGCGCACACGTGGTAAGCGATAGAAAAATTCCACACATTATTGAAATACCCGGAAAAATTGTAAAATTTATGTTTTAGCTTTGCGAAGTAGGTCAAAATAGGCTTCGATGACGTAACAGATTTGACAATTGATGAAATACTGAAATTGTTCACATTGATGATTTTAACAACTGTAGTTCAAGGAAAAAGATTTACTTTAAACAGAAAGGATATTTTGAAAGTCTCATTATATATAATATAACTACAAATGAAAATTATCAACACAGTAGAATATATTCTGTATGTATGTATTTATACAGTCTTCATTTCCTTCGTCGTTTTTTCTCGTGATATTCACATGAATCCTTTACCTCACCTTCTGTTGTTGCACAGAAATATTAGTTACATGTATGATGTATATTGCAGCCGACTTGAGCTACTATTGTATTTGAAAAATACACTATTTTTATCAATTTGGCATCATAAAGAGATGATCAAAGAAGCAAATATGGGGAATTGATCCTTCTTTTTATAGATTTTTTTAAAATCACTTCGATATGCCAGCATGGATACGGGTCTCCCCGTATACATCAGCATCCATATTCGATACATTTTCCTGAATGATTCTAAAGGAAATATTGAAACGTCCTATTTGATTGGATATATCCATTACACATTCATTTCATTGAGGGTTACACTATTTCTTCAAACTTCCATTCATTGAGGAAATCAAATTTTCGTTATACGGAAATTATGTACTTCTCATTACTTATTTTACTTCTCTCTCACAGAATAAAATACTGTGAGCATTGTTGATTCTTATAAACCTATCAACTTGGATAAACCTATCATCGAACCATTCTCCATTTCTGGGTAAAAATAAAGTTTTACTGAGATTGTTGTTCTCTTCTTCGCATCACGTTATAGTGATTATATCCTTCATTTCCTTTGTTTTACACGATAAAAGCACCCCATTGTTTTTCTTTACTCGCACGCTGTGATAAACAACAAAAATATAATAAACCCGGAAAGCCAACTTCTTAGCTGCTAATAGTATCAAGCATTAAATTACCCCTGCAGCGACAAGCTTAATTCATTTCGGCAAAAACGCTGTTCTCTTCTAGGATTTATGGGAAAAGATAATGTCAGTAGATATTAAGCTAATTCATCATAATGCACGGTGGATGAACGAATTTTTAATGCACTTTGTGTTATTCCGGTAGATATGAGCGGGTCTTGTTACAAGCGTAAGTTCAACAGGTGGTCGATATATCAAATTTTAGCTTTCGTCATATTCTTGAGTATTTACCACAATTAGCAATATATATGGAGACCTGAATGAAAAATTTAATCGCATAATATTTCATGTTTCACACAACACCAACATTCAATGCTAACAGTTGTGTCATCTTCAGGGTGAGTTATAATATACAGTGTGTCTCACTTCTCATGGAAACACCCTCATGGAAACACCCCCGTATCTTCCGTAATATTCGAGGTAGAACGATGAAACTCTCTGGACTGATGGAAATGCTCAAAATGCACCTATCACCTGAATGGGGTTGGCCAAAGTGCTATACACTGTCCGCCACTCGCGATGGAACACCCCATTTTTACGGTAAAACATATTAGGTGGCAAAATAGGTTCAAAATTCCTTCAGATTCGTGATCAAGATCACCAACTTACTACGAATACATTTTTTTCCTGAAAAAATTTCAGTCCTGAAAAATCCGAATTTGTCTCACTTCTTATGAAAACATCCCCGTATCTTCCGTAATTTTCGAGGTGGAACGATGAAACTCTCAGGACTGATGGAAATGCTCGAAATGCACCTATCACCAGAATGGGGTTGGCAAAAGTGATATACACTGTCCGCCACTCGCGACAGTCTATTTCACTTTGAAATACATAAATTATCTACTTGTTGAGTTTGATCTACTAGTAACTTTTTACTTTCCTTTTCTTTCATATATATTTTGGTTAACCAAATATAATACAGAATGTCAATGAAATTTTGCCACAGACCAATTTTTTTCAACTTTGCTGGTTTCAAAAATTTAGTATATAATAAATATGGTGTCACAGCTGTCTCAGAAACGTGACGATGATATACTGGACTCAACTATAAAATTACTAGGGTATAAGTTATATCGTCGTGGCAGACTTGGAAAGAGAGGTGGTGGCTTGGAATTGTATATTAAAAATACTCTGAAATCAAGGTGTATGAATTATAACTACGTGTAAACAAAGCAACTTCAGATAACCTTTGATTTCAAAAATAACAAAACTACTTTAGGTTGTCTTCATAAACCATCTGACACTTCCAAAAAAAGCCGCTTTATCTTTACAGTAAAGTGAGATTTCGCTCACAAATCCACGATGTGAATATCGGTCTTAAAAATCAACTCACGATTCCTCGTTTCAAAACTTCTCTTTTCAAGTCATCTTTTTCCTACAATATGGCCAAGGTTTATAATTGTATACCTATAGAAATGAGAAATCTTTCTCCATTTGTATTTAAAAAACCAGTCACCACTCATATTGAAATTGACAAATTGATTATAGTGTGGTCTGAGATAAAATTTTCAGTTCCCCTGCATGATCTGGAAAAACTTTTGGAAAATCATTTGTTTTCAGGTTGAGTGGAAGAGCGCCTTTTTCCTTCCACTCAAGGAAGAGCGCGTCTTTTCGATAACTCACCTTACCGTCACGGCCGAACTCTGCTTCTTGCCGGATTACCATATAAGTTTGTATTTTAAATTTGATAAAATCTTTCATTATTATTATTATCATCAATTATCCTGTATTAGATTTTTTCACCCAGAAAGAATCGATTTCAAACGGCACAACGGAAAACCAGTAAATTTAGGTAAGTTAATTCAAATGGTCATATTTATATTCATCAGAAATTTTGTTGAAACGTGCTTCATTGAAGCAGTAATTCATGATCTTTCCGTCAAACAGGTTTCAACGTGTGTTCCCAGGTGTATTTTCGAGTACTTTTCCTCATTGACATATTTTCTGATATAGACAGCGAGCTTTTAAAGTAGAAAACGTTTTCAGAGGCAATCGAGAAACTGCCGAATTTAGATCAACTCGCAGTAGCAACTGAAGAATAGAACTGTCCGGTTCAAATATCATTTGAGAATGAGATCCAAATCTATAATGCTCCAAAATCTGTGGACAGTATCGTTCATCATCTAGCGTAAAAACTGAATAAACCTGTGTAGCAATTAAATACTTAACCAACAAGTGCAGCAGCTCACTCACATGTCAATCTTGTTTGTTATCAAGTTCAAACTTGATTAACTTTCGGTGTTGAACCACATGAATAGGAGGTTGTGGTTCGCGATGTGGATGCAGGAAATCGATGTTGCAGTTCTCTTGAGTTTGTGGCCAGTGTAATAAGCAAGCTTGTCCCAATGCTTTACCATATGAGAGCAATGTCAATGAGGACAGAAACTTTGACACCGAAATTATGGGAGACCTGGAGACAAATGTCGTTGTAGACGAAGAAGAATAGGACTTTTAAATACTACAGCGGTCAGAAGATAACGATGAAGAAAAAGATATTCAAAATCATGAGATGTAGTTCTTGTAATTCATATTCAACTTTTTCAGTTCCCACAATCATAAATGTATGGACTAGTGGACTAGTTCTCACTGAGATATATTGAGATTTTTTTACAATCATTCAAGAAGTCATGATATAAATTACATTAGAATTGCTATATTATTCAGATATTTTACCTAACAATTCTATGATTACACAGGCAGGTGTTATTAAATAAATTGATACTTGATTAAAATAGGTAGGTACGTGAGTTTAGTAATGATTGAATTTAATGTATTAGCTGATGTGAAATAAAAATTAATGATAATTATGTATTTACCGATACTTAATTAGCTTTATATGAACTGTTTTTGACCGGAACTAACGGTTGATCTCGAATGATGCTCTAACCGCGCTCTCTTTGCCCTCTATCTCGATAACAATTCAACATATGAAAATATCTTGAAACAAAAAAAAAGTTGTGAGGAATGAAAACCTTCTCAATATCGACGATCAATACAAATAGTGAAAAACCCATTGAAAAGAAGATATTTGCAAAAAATGTGCAAATAGTCGATTTTTGTGAACTTTGAACTGAATCAATAAAGAATCTGCTGAAGTGTAATAAAGGGCAAACTGAAAAGTTCACTTCAAAAAGTTAGTGCGTAATATAAATCACTGAGGAGTTCAATAAGCCAATAACCTGTCGAATTCATAAATTTGTCCTACAAATTGAAAAATTAAATTGAAAAATATGAAATTTTCATACTTTTCTACTGGTCAACTTTCCGGAAAACAATATTTTTGCGTTTTTAGAACCTAAAATTCACTTGAAAACTTTTACGTCAATTGTGAAAAATTGCATTTATTTTGATATACTCCTTTGTCGTTTGCTAAAATGAATACAGCTTTTGACATAATCCTTTGAAAGTATTAATTTGCAGTATGGGATTTGAAAATGGAATAAGATTGATTTTCGGAATGTCGACCACAAAAAAAGCAAGGCATAGCAATTTTCAGTTTTTCAATTGATTTTTCAATTTGAAGTCAGAATTTATGAATACCACAGGTAGTTACTGACTAATTGGACTCTCGTTAATATTATATTATGTAGTATTTTCTCAAAAACAAAACACAAGCACTACAGAAAAATCCTTAGGGAGTTCTAAGAGCGGTGCCTGTGCAAAAGTAGTGATTCACATAGGATTTGAATCGCTGGAGATTAAATCTATTTGGAAAGACGTTCTCAGGAGGTTCATTCCACGTAAACGCAATTCTCCAAATGAAGGAGTTATAGAACAGTGAAGTACGAGGTGTACTGAGTTGAACCTCAAAAGGATGAACAGCCACAGTTCGTCGCGTATTTTTGATATGTACCGCTCTTGGTGGAATCAAATGTGCCAAGTCACTTGAACACTTCCCGTGAAAATATCTATAGAAGAGAGACTAATGTCCAACATTTCTTCAATGTTCCAGACTATCAAGGTTGCAACTGATGTTCGGGTCTCCAATCAGGTGGATGCCTCTTCTCTGTATGGAATTCAGCAGCTTCAGGGCATGCTTGAGGGCGGAGTTCCATGAGAACAATACTCCAAAGAAGTTCTAATCTGAATTTCATAAAGTATCGTAAGTTGCTGAGGTGTGTATAGTTTTCTGCTGTAGAACAGTGTTCCAAGTTATTGAGAAACGGTTTCTGCAATTCCAGCGACATGATTGTGCCAGGATATATATTGCTGTCCATTTCAATCCCCAACAAACTTATCAAAGCAGAAAGTGGAATTGTCTGATCTGACATTATTTTGGGCTGAACTCTTCAGTTTGCCCTTCGTCACATTTCAACAGGTTCTCTATCGATTGAGCTTCGTTTATTTCTCAGATTGTGGAAGTTTATATACCCAAACAAACAGGAAGGAATATATTGAGTCCCACACGGAAAAAAAAATCCGAAGAATATATTTACTAGTATTTCGGTCATCAGTTATTAGCATGAGAGTTCAAAAACACAAAGTCTAAATTATCAGGCCGATCGGGAATCAGTAAAAAAAAATAGTGAATACGTGATACAGTTATATGAAACGGCAACAGATAGATATAAATATTCTACAGCTATTAATTTGCTGGCAAACCAAAAAAATAATCAATATTTTTTGTTTTCTTGAGTTGTAGATCATTGTCATTCTACTACTTATCCCAATTTTCATGCCACCTTCCTACAAGTACCTCTGCACAATATTGGACTAATTTCTTGACCTCATCCATTTTATATTTATAACATTTAAGTCATTTTGTCTTCAGTTCCTGAGTTCTAGATATTTTCTTTTCGTGTGTTGCATTGGTGGTAAAATTTGGTATTTTCACAGTTATAGCTGATGTCAAACGTATGAATTATTTATATTCCAATCAAAGTATTTCTCCTCTATCTCTAGAAACTCTGTAACGTGAAAAGAGAAACTGCTGGTAGAAAAAAATCCTGTTTTCGTATCTTTGGGATGTATTTTCGTAAACGAGTTTCATTGTTTACCTTACGTCGTATTGTTTGCCTAAGAAATATTTGTACTTTGTATTAGAGACCTTATAGCGTGAATGGATCGTAAATTTCATGAAACTTCCAATAAAGGAATGCAGAAGAGAATGTTTATGAGAGATAATCGGGGGAAAGCAGATTATTGATCTACTCTTCAGATTAACCCAATGTAAAACTTCCAGGAATGTAGCTTCACGATACGAAATGAGGCTGATATAATATTCGATAGGGCGGCGTTGACTATGAAAAAATATTTCAGACTTTTCACATATAGTCAGTGCATACTTGAAGGCCATTCTCAACTCCCAACACTGTAGGTTAATGGACTAACACCTATCAGAAACAACTACCCCCCTGGCTAATACCACGAAGGGCGGTGGATTATATCCGACGGGTGTCAGTGCAGAATTCTTCACTGAAGTTATTCCTGCATATACTGTTGGCGATACAACTGCCGCAATAGATTTTCAATTATTGGAATACACTTGCAGACCAGTTTTGGGTTGTTTGGCCACTCATCAGTAAGAAAATTGGCATCGCTTTAGGCTTTGCCAAACAAATACTGAACACCTGGATGTCAAGAAGATTTATGGAACTCTGGCAGAATCTTCCAGGATTGGCTCACTCCAAGGCGTTTATGCACCCTTCGAAATTTGATACCAAACAGTTGTTGGACTACAGTAGGGTTGAACTACGATGTCTAACAGGTCGTCATACAGGTCACTGTCATTCGAATCATCATATGCAGAGACTCGTACTGTCTGAAGACAGTGTGTGCCGCCTCTGTTTGGAAAATGATGAAACAGCAGAGCACATACTTTGTGCCTGCCCCGCTGGGAACTGAATCAGGTTTTTCGAGTTTGGCAGAGCCGTACTCTTACCATCTGACTTTAGAGACCACTCACCATTTAAACTAATCGGCTTCGTTAAGAAGCTGGGTTTATTTGGTCGAGTATGAATAAGTGTGAGCCACAATAAAACCTCAGATGTTACGGTGGAGGGTCGAATAGACCCAGTCACTTCGGACCTAACCTAACCTAAGCAGTACACCGCAAACTTCACTGTTTAAGCACTCTTTCATCTAGAAAAGTACGTTTATGTGGAATAAACTTCCTGGGAACGTTTTTCCAAATGGATTTCCAGCGATTCAAATCCAATATGAATCGATGCTTTTGCACAGGCATCACTTTGGGAACGCTCTGAGGATTTTTCTGTAGTGACTGTTTTGTCCTTAAAAAAAAAGAACTGTTTCAATTGATATGAATTCTCATTCACAGAATATCCTGTAATTGAAACTGAAACGTATCTTTCACCATCGGATCCTCTTCTGATATGCAATCTCACTATGTATGGGAATAAAAGTATACCTATACTTTGAAACATTATGATAATGAAAATAAAAATCTTTTGATCTTTGATGATTCATTTATAAATAATCATTCGTTCCTTGAAAAACCAAAAATTGGGAAAAATTCTATTTTATGAAATTCGACAGATTCATGTAACTCTCCTCTCATTG
This sequence comes from Leptinotarsa decemlineata, assembly GCF_000500325.1. Classification (NCBI taxonomy): domain Eukaryota; kingdom Metazoa; phylum Arthropoda; class Insecta; order Coleoptera; family Chrysomelidae; genus Leptinotarsa; species Leptinotarsa decemlineata. The sequence goes on from NW_019289655.1 coordinate 156,227, forward strand.
CGTATTGCCGAAAGTATGTCGATACCTGATATACATAGTTGTTCAGTCCCTCTTCACCTCTCACAGTTTGGTTTTGGTGGTTTGGACTCCAGCACGATGTACCAGATATCATGGTAACATGCATCAATACCAACATTTCTTCATCAAAACTATTGTAGAAGACCAGAATGTAACTAGAAATATATATTTGGGTGATATCAACTAAGTGAAATGAAACGTAATGTAAACAGAAGCAAGAACTCTGGGAGTTCCAAATCAAAGATCCTGATCTACTCTTCATCTTCAGAGAAGGCAAATACAAGAAACAGACGACGGAAAGAAACCACCAAGCTGGAAGAAGCAACTTCACCAACGTAACCTCAAGAGTCGATGTTTTCCATAGGGTAGAATATTCTTGAATGGGAATGGAAAATCCACCCCCACACCGATCAACTATCTCTTCCTGTTACTAACATGCAGGCGAATATTCTTAATGCTTCAGTGCTGAGTATTCATATCATGGCTGAACTATCATGATATCAGGTGGTATGTAGTAAAAATCATTTATTGAGAGAAATACTGAATCCAGTATCCAGATGATCCAGATGATGATATAAAGGTATTTTCAGTTCACCAGATACTGTTCAATATTTAATGGTTAGGTAGAAGAATATAGCTAACTCATCTCACAGTTAGTATTCTCATCACGGTAAAATGTTTTGAAATGAGAGTTTTTCAACCAAAACCCAAAAAGGAACCTATTTCACTCTCGCATTTCATTTAATCTGAATCCATAGTGCTCGTATTGTAAACAGTAGTGAAGTTCTCAATTATTGAGTGATACCCAAGGACTGTCTGTTGAGTCAGATATTTTTATGACAAACACAATAATAAATGATCTGATGAGGAGCTCACAGTTGCGTAATACCCAAATTCTAATTATACCACAAAGTGTAATTTCTTATTCCAGTGGCCAACTCAATAATGAAGTGTTCTGAGCAGCCTATTATTACACCCTTCCGAAGTTCACTTCTAATTGCTGTATTTCATGTTGAAATATGACTGTTAATCATGGACAATTAAAAGTTTCAGGTGTTCCGGTTGTGGCCGAAGGAAAGTTGACTATAATAATTAGTAGGTATCAGTGTACAGAACAAATTGTGAGATACGATGTCTTTTTGTGATTGAGGTAGATTGTTATCATTTTTGTTAGCTCATAATAAAGGCTCACGAAATGAAATGGAAATGAGATTATTTTCTGGTGGTCATTTGCTCGCGCAACTCTGTATTTATATTTTCCTCACAAAGGAATATTTGGACAGCAAGAAATTCAAACTTTTTCGTGAGATTGGATTCGAATGAGTATCAATCGGTTTTCATATTATTTTCTTTGTTGTTTAGAATATTATACCCAAAATGCATTCTTTGATTTCAGGAATCAAAAGAATCTTACTGTGAAAGATGAAAATTTTTATATTGTTTGAACTATCTCTCGCCTCAGCTTCGTAGGGGTAGCAGAGGATAAAATAATAATGGTGAAATTTCATTTTTGGCTTCAAAACTGAATTGGAACTTATCTTTCACTAATATTTAAGACATAAACTACAAATGGAACTGTAAACAACATGCACATGAAAAGACATTTGTAACAAAAACAGATTAAATGAAAGTCAATATGAAAAATATAATTTTGAATTCATAGTTATTCATCAAAAGTGAGATGACATCGGTTGGGTACTGACTATTTATTTATTTACAAACTCTACAGACCATGGCCCAGTTACAGAGTAGGAAAGGTGAATATCACAAATAGATTTGTACATACAATTAAATGATAAAAAAGTTATAAAAATAATATTCAACAAGAGGTATACAATTGCATACAACCTATTTATAAAACTAGTAAGATTTTGAAAGTAAATCTCACAGTCATTTTGTACATTGTTATAGGCATTGCACATATCATTCAATGGGGCATTTTGATAATAATTTGTTCTTGCCGATTCCATATAAGTAAAATGTGCGAAACGATCTAGTTTCATGAGCAGGTACATTGAAATCGATTTTTGATAGAAGATAGGGATCATCCTCTTCACCATATATCATCCTGTACAAGTATATTAAGTATACAAATAATATTTTTTTCTCGAAATTTTGTATGTTGTACTTTTCAAATAGCACGATTTTGGAAATATCAAGGTCATAGTTATCTGTTCGTTACTTGATGAAGATCCATAGTAATTTCAAAAACTACACCTGACGATTTGATCTCCACAAACTTCATTTGAAAAATATATCACAACATGTTTCGCTAAAACATTAGCGTTTAATTTTTCGCTAATGTTTTAGCGAAACATTTCGTTATATATTTTTCAAATAAAGTTTGTGGAGATCAAATCGTCAGGTGTAGTTTTTGAAATCAAAATGATTCTGATAAGAGTGATATACAAATTTTTGATGCAGGTAAAATTGTTGAATTGCCTAGAGTTACGTACTACAAACCCATACATCTTTGAGGCGTTGTTTGTTATATATATGAGATCTAAATGATAATTCATTATGAGAAGTAACATCAGGGTCTGTTATTTTTCGAGTTCTGTTGAGTTTTATACCGTCCATTTCGTAGCCGTATGTTATACTTTCTTTTTTCCGGGAGAAGGTCATAGTATTACACTTTTGAACGTTGAATAACAATTTGTTCTTTTTTGACCATTCAACGATGTTATTTATATCGTTTTGTAGACACAACTGTTGGATTATATCCGACAGGTGTTAGTGTAGGATTCTTCACTGAAGTTATTCCTGCATATGCTGCTTGCGATTAAACCGCCGCAATATATTTTTAATCATTGGAACCCACTTGCAGACTGGTTTCGGTCTGTTTGGTCACTCGTCAGTACAAGGTAGTATCCATCATCAACATAAAGTCGAAGATTTCCGATAATCGAAAATCGAAATCCTTCAGAATATCATTCCTCGAACTAGGCTGATACTTGTCGGATTTAATCCAACACCCTTCGTGGTATTAGGCAGGGGAGTAGTTGTTTTCTGATAGGTGTCTATTCATTAACCTACAGTGCAAGGAGTTGAGACTGGCCTGAACGAATTGTTAGTTTATATGATTTGATTTATATCCCGTCTTCAAGTATGCCCACTGATTATATGTGATAAGGAAACAGACATTCAAATTTTGTACATCTCGATGAGAGGTTATTCTTCGAAACCGATCTGTAGGTTATTTACTCGACTGATTTCAGCATGGTCTTACTGCTGGATGAACGGGAACATCTGCAAGAATAACCTCTGTGAGGTATCTAGCATCAATGTATGTCACATATGTATGTTTCTCTTCTCGATATAGTTACAAATTCATTTTGATTTCTGAATATCTCATGGCTGTATGGAAGCTATTTTCCGGGTTTTATTACCGTTCAGCTTTGTACTACCGACTCGACATTTCATTAAATTATTATACACCCGTAATTCAAGTCGAAACTTACACACATTGAAAGCGATGAAACTTGGTGCACTCATGACATAACTTTCGGAAATGAGTGAGAATCATAACTTGAATTGAAAAATCATCATAGTTATGTCAATAGATACGGAGACGTTATCTATGAAATCGAATATTGAAGACGAATGAGGTAACCCATATTTCCCATCAGTTTTTCTAGGCTGAACAAGAATTTTTTGGACTCAGGTGCACTCAAAATATGAACCTCAGTGAGTGAGGGTGAGCCTGAGTGAGTAGTACTTAGCGAGGCTCCCGAAAATGGTCAACAGCATAGTCAGGCTTTACTATTGCATTTGGTTGCCTTGCAATGAAAGCTGCAGTAGAAGACAAAGAGAGATATCCTGGCCTCTACTTACTCAGGCTTCTCGATTGAAGCTGACAATACAGCAATGAATTCTTGGTTTAGCATAGCACCACTGATCAGACCTATTATTGTCTGATATTGAATCACAAATGTTTTGGTTTTGTGCTTCGGTTTCATTAAACTGATATAACACCTTTTTACGGAAATTGAATAGCGTCAAAGAACATGCTTCTCAAACTTATTGGAGAAAAACGTTATTACCACATTACTGTAAGTTACAGGTACATTCATTCCACTCCTACTGTTTCATTATCCCTTTTTATTTGTTAAATTTCAAATCGTTACATTTTTTTGGACAATGGAAGTTGGTACTTCCTAACACTCATTTCTATATAGTAGTATTGGGACACTGATCTTTGGAATACTTAGTTGATTCTTTGTGTGCAAAAATCGAGACTTTATTGTTGCAGGGGTCGGTCGGTAGCCGGTCGGTTCGACGTGGTTGCTTTGTTCACTCAGTCAATCGGCCGATGTGTGAGTCGATGGTTCAAGCCTCAGGCTGAACGCTTGATTTTCACTTGCTGTTATCCAACCCGTGTTAGGAATCACACGTTGAAAGGTTAGTCCTTAGATCGCACAAGTTTCACCTTGTGAGGGTTGTTGTTCGTAGGGTTGCGATAGCTGGTTGATGAAAAAAAACATATTCAAACACTTACCAGTGAATAAGGTTTTTGATACAGTGTATCGGTGTCTGTAGAGTAGATGGGGTAGACCCACACAACTTATGCCACATGTGATCCATTGTACATTCTCCCGAGGAGTTGTGTTCCTAGGTCCTGTCCTTTTCAGGAAGGTGGACAGGTGACTAGAAGACATCTTCTTTATATCGGCAGGTGAAGACCAAGAGTCGCTAAACACACACTTTCTTTAGCAATCTTGAGATATCTCACGGCAGCCTTCGTGAAGGTTTTGGAAGGTGCAGCGACATTACTGTCGTTGCGCGACTTCTTCAACTTTCTTGGGATTCCCTCCGTAGAGGTACTCAAGTAAGCGCGCTTTCCTGCAGGGGCAGACGGTTTCTTGGCGTCTGCCGCAGGAAAAACCCTTCCTGTTGGAGGTGGAGTAGAGGAGAAGGAGGGTGCACTTATAGTTGTTGCCACTCCTGCCTCTATCGCTCTCTTTCTCTTTTTGTCCTCGGCGCCGCAAATGCGCTGACGCCTTGGCCTTTGTATTATATCACGAGGTGATCTGCCATGTCCAGCCTCATTCCAAGTGGTAGATTGGGGTGGACATTTCTGTTCATCACCAGCCACCACCATAGATTGGGGTAAGCATTTCTGTCCAGCCTCGGGATTGGTTATTGTTTTTTCAGTGTCTGTTTTTGTGTTTGTTTCATTCATGTGAGTTCCCACGAAGAGCAGAGGAAGAGTTGGTCACTATGGCAGATCCACACATTACGGTTCGTAACCACATATCATCACCCTGCGGCCATTCAGCTGTCGGCACGATTCCTTACACCTTAGCTTGGGTAGACTGGTCCACGGTGGCATGTTTCACAAAGGCTTTTGGCGAGTTTTAGTTCCCCTCACCCTACTTATTTCTGCCACTGACCAGGAGTCCGGCGACCCCGTCCGTAAGGCCACATTGGCTTTCCGGACAGGGCTCCCAGCTTCCTGGCCGTTCCCCTATCCGCCACCTGGGGACGCGCCCGATAGGTAGACCAACCCACTTTAGATGAAGACACCCCTGTACTTCAGTCATTTCTTAAAGTGGATATTTGATTTGTGGTACAGGCATAGACTTTCATGGGCCACTAACCCAGCCGACTGCGTTCCTGCGAATAGTGAAAATTTGTGATATTCTGCTTCGCGTTGATGATACTGAAATAAGTTATCTAAAAAATTTGTTGAGAAATCGATTTTGACCCTACATACCGAATTTCAATGCAAAACTCGAATTTTGATTTTTTTGTTGTATTTTTCACATTCGAGTCCGATTTTCAATTAATGATTCGAAATGAGAAGCTACGAAAATAATAATTTTTTTGCAATGTAGGAATAAAAATGATAAAACCTGATATTCATCATGAAAAACTTCAAATTCTGGTTATTAATTGCTAAAACGTCACAGAGACATCGGTCGAAATTAAACAACAATTGATGTAGCGAATGCAATGGGAAATGAAATAAACACTAAGGAAAGGTTGGTTGCCGTCAGTAGATGAACAAAGCCGGTTCTGTGACACCTGAAATGAGCCTTTTTCCTGAGAATAGTACAGCGAACATGTCACGAGAGGCAGCACTATTCACATGTAAAACAGTGTTATTTACGTAATATTAATTTATTATTCAAAAATATAAATCTGGTATTGAAAATTATTTTGTGCCAGTAAGATTCCAACAAAGCATTGCTCTTTTGCGAATTGTACGTCGGATAATCGATATCCGGAAGAAAACGTGTTTTTTATACCATTTATAAAACCTCATATTAATGAGGTAAGATGTAAGAAATGGATACATGCTTCGAGAAGAGTGGACCAACTGTGCCACGAAAGCGCTAGAGGCAAAGCGTTTAGACGAAAAAATGTTACGCGAAAGCGCTACGGGAAAAAAATGATCTTTTTTTTTCGTGTAACGTTTTTTCGTATAACGCTTTTGCGTAACGTTTTTTCGCGTAACGCTTTTCGTATAGCACTTTCGTGGCGCAGTTGGTAAATTATGTGACGGTTACGCACGAGAAACGGTCGAAAACGCACTGTACTTCATTGCTTCTGTTGGTTGAATTTCCGATGTCACAGAACCGGCTTTGTTCATTCACTTCCTTATCGCAGTTCCCCGGAAAAAAATCCATTGGAGTCATGTCAAGAGAGGGAGGAGGCCATTGTTCATATGGGCTATTCCAACGTGATGAAAAATATTCGTTCAACCACTCGCGGAACATCCTAAATTGACGGAAACTTCGTTTAGCTGAAAGAACAGCTCTTGTCGAACATTGAGGAGTAGATTTTCAATGATTTTAATGGCATTACTGAAGAAAAACGGTCCAGTTAATTTGTCGCTCAAAATATCATACCATACATTAACTTTTTGATACAATTTGTCCTCATAGTTTATAACTCGGTAGGGCTTTTTAGTAAATCAGTATCGGCAATTTTTAGCAGTTACTGTTTCATCGGTAGTGAACGTTGCCTCATCATTGAATAGTGGTAATTTGATTATTGATACTTATCTCCTTTTTTCAATGTTTGAAAAAATCTGTTTGAAATATGTTTTTCCGTTAACCAGCTGTCGCGCCCCTACGAATGACAACCCTCAGAAGTTGAAACTTGTGAGAATTAAGGATTAACGAGGTCCTACCTTTTAACGTATGATTCTCAACATGGGTTGGAAGATAGCAAGTGAAAACCGATCGTTCAGACCGTGCAAGAACATTGGTTTGAAAGGAATAATTTCATGACGAACGAGACTTCTTCTAATTTTCTGTCTCCTCAAACTCAACTGTGCAGACCTTTCAAGCAAAATGATTTGGAGATTGGCACGAATTGAAGCTAAGTCACTATCGTCATCATGGTACCTTCAATTTCGACGTGGATTGTCAATAGCAGGACGATTCTATAATACACTTCCGTTTTGAGTAGAAAGTTCGTTCACGGAGGCTGCCGTTTCATGTCAAATGCGATTTCGTTTCGGATTCTTGAGCCACTTGTCTCCTACTTCGAGCACCATCATCAAGTAACTTTATTATTTCACATTTTTCCCGTGAATCAAAACATTAAATAAGAATTTTGTGTCTGTTTTAACGCATTTAACGCAAACTGATATTTGGGGTACAAATAGTTTGTGAAGGTCTACGCTTGTACCAAAAATCAAATCTCTGCTTTACAAAATAACTTAAATACGTGGGAGTCTTCATCTTAAGTGTGTCACACTATATAATAATAATTATTGTTGATAGCATATCGGAACCGAAGAAATATCTCTTCTGTATTCTTTTCATGTCTATATGGAAAGTTTTCTCATGAATATGAATCTACGTTATGAGAATTCCTTCAAGAAGACTCTGGAAATTATGAGTTAGTCCGGATAATCTAAAATAAATCCTCCATATTTGCCATGCATGACACAAAACACTCTATCCAATTTCCTTCCTTTCGGAATATCCAACCAAAATCCCATTTTGCTACGAATCGGCTATCAAACAACTCACCTCTGATAACCTGCAGAAATGGATATCGATCTGATAAATCTACCCAGCCAAACGCCGTGTCCTTTAGGGGGATCTGGCGAATTTTTTGATAGCGTCGAAAGCCGATCTGGTTTAGGATGTTAACACGTATATAGTTGGAGCCACCAAACACGTCGGATGGATTTGATTGTTGAGAAATATTGTAGAGATTTGGGATTGATTTATTTTCCTTCAATTCAGAATTTTGCACGGGATATTCAACGAATATCCTTTTTGTGAAGGTAATCAGAGTTTTTCATAAAGTTCTTCATTATTTTTTGTTATGTACATGGTGAAAATAGCCAGAAATATTGATAAAAACTTTGGGGATTTGAGTATTTCGCAAAAATTCTGTAAGCCGATTTTCTCTGACAAATATCGTAACAGAGATCTTTCTCAGAGCATTGTTATTTTTTTCTTCAGATTATATCGAAATGGGTTCATTGAGTATGAATATTCCGTAAAAGCTAAGAAAAACTTACTGAAAAGTGGAAATTGCAGACTAACAATTTATGACCTGCGGCCTTATTTTCAAATCAGCTGAACTTTCACATTGTGAGCGCATTTGTTTTCTTTCTCTAGTTTACTTTCGAAACAGAGAAAATCATTCATTTTCCCCTCATTTAAAAAGTTCACCTATTTGAGAATAAGGCTTTTGAAGAAAATCAGCTAAACTTTTATATTGTGACCAAATTTGTTTTCTTTCTCTAGTTTACTTTCGAAACAGAGAAAATCATTCATTTTCCCCTCATTTAAAAAGTTCACCTATTTGAGAATAAGGCTTTTGAAGAAAGTCTGATAATAAAACAATGAAGTTCAGTTTTACTTCTTTTTATAAATCATTGTGTTTGAAATTCATCACTCATACTGCTGAGATTGAAGTTACTAATTCCAACAAGAAATTATAGAAATCATTTTTCACTGTCATTGTTAAAAATATGAAGTGAATGATTTTGAAAGGTGAGATTAGTTTCGACAAAGCAGCATTTTACCTTTTTATTTTTCCATCGACAGAGAATATGGGAAACTTCTGAAGAGAGTGAAAAAAAAGGTTACCCCAATATAATATATCCAATAATCATAAGCAGCTGTTGACCACCTGCCAAAAAAAGATACATAACAACGATAAAATATAGCTAGGGTACTCAAAACCAGTGAACCACCACAACCCAATCTGAGCAGTAGAAAATGCAAAGCACTTAAAAAAGATGAGTACCTAAGTTATACGGATTACCAGATATTCAGAAACAAAACATACCTCTGACACCTATCATTAGCACAATATGATCTCCACTGGAGCCATTTGAAAGATATCTGGCCAGCATGATGCATCCACCAATACAGCATTTGCAATCATATGTCAAGAACTCAGAGCAATTCATCAGCCTTATAAAAAACGTCACATTAGACACGAAAAGTATACGAGTAGGTTCCAGTGTGGAAATAATATATTTGTATCCCAACGTACCAATTGATGAAACTTTAGACCAGAAAGCCACAAAACAAGACTCACAAGTTGACGTTATCGAACTCTCTGAACACTGATGGAAAACAAATATTTCAGGTACACCAACAAACTATATTATAGAAAGAGCAAAGAGGCCCCAATGGATACCGCATAATCACCTGTCATCGTCAGTATATTTACGGGCCATTTCGAAACCAAGGCTGTGAACAAGGCACCGATGAAACCCAAATTGTGACTGAGATATGTTGATGAAATTTTCACCATCAGACCTTATGGACGTAGAGATCTCAACCGTTTTGTGACATACTTTAACTGAATTTATGAGGAAATCTAATTTACTGAAATAGAAAGAAACAACGAGTTATCATTCCTCAATGTACTAATTAGAAGAAAACCCAAAAGAGAAATTCATTATCCAGCATTAATAGAAGCGGTAGCCAATACCTTCATATCCAGATTTGAACGAAGACACGAAAAAAGAAAAACCTGGGGAAGAACAAAAAGCTTTCTAGCAGAAACGATATTGAAATCATGTAATTTACAAAACAACACACCAGAGAAAGAAGTAGAACAAGAAAGAAACAAACACGAAAAATAATGACGCCATCCTGCATTTCGTCAAAAGAATAACAGATAAAATAGAAAGAATTAAATATATATGAGCACCATCGGGAACTCCTTAAACAACCCCGAAGACAAAGTTAACATAGGAGAAACCAAAGCATTTACAAGATCGCATGTGGATATTACAATAGAGAGTATATTGGCCAAACAAATAGGCGAATATCAGATAGATTAGAGGAATACAAACTATCATTCGTTAACAAACAAACAACCTCAGCCTTATACAAATGCCACCTTGAAAAAAGTCATAACATCGACTTCAAGAGCTGCAAACAGATGAGAAGATCGGCAATCTGAACAAGAGAGATGACACACACTATAACGCATCATTCAAATTCAAAATGTGTTTGATATTCGTCGCCATTTGAACAAAGTGAGGAATGGAAATCTGATTGGATAGTAGATGCTCAAAATGAGAACCCTGACTCTTCTCATCGAGTGCCGCACACGTTCTGAGGTGTTGCGTATAACATTCGAATTATGGGTAGTTCTATTCTTCAAGTCATTTTCATCGACAACTTGTACCTCTCAAACAAGTGGTTTGATATCCCTGAAATGAATAATCCAGAGGGTTTAAGTCTGGAGATCAATGTGGCTATTATTGAGGTCCCCCACCAACCATCAACTGGTGAGCAAAATTGCCAATAGGGTATTCACGAGCAGATACAGTGAAATGAGCAGGTGCCCCATCTTACATAAACTACGTATTTCCTCTGACTGGCAAAGGTAGTCGTAGGCCCAAGAATGATTCTTTATGATGGCATACTTTGGAGAACTTGCATCATCTGTAAGTGAAATTGAATTTTTGTGCAATTCTCTGAAAGCACTACTGACAAAAAATCCCGTCGTTTGAGAAAATTTTGCGGTAACAGTGCTTGTACCTACCCGTTGCTTGTGATATGGATACAGTGAATTTCTATGCAAAACCTTACAAACCATTTGGTCACTGACATTGAACTATGCAGCTGATTTTCGGATACTTATTGAAAAATTTCCATCAACTTCTTGTGGAACTGCTTTCTCTAATTGTGGAGTCACAACGCTTTCCGGTCTACTAGGACATTGAGACTGTTTTGTTAGGGATCTAGTTTTGCGCAGTCTAGCGCAGTCTATTTTCCTCTATCGAGGAAAATATTCACCATTCACCAGCATTTGCTAGTCCATAAACGAATAAATTGCCAATAGGGTATTCACGAGCAGATACAGTGAAATGAGCAGGTGCCCCATCTTACATAAACTACGTATTTCCTCTGACTGGCAAAGGTAGCACTGGGATTATCGTAGGCCCAAGAATGGTTCTTTATGATGGCATACTTTGAAGAACTTGCATCATCTGTAAATGAAACAAGTGAAATTGAATTTTTGTGCTATTCTCTGAAAGCACTACTGACAAAAAAATCCCGTCGTCTGAGAAAATTTCGCGGTAACAGTGCTTGTACCCGTTGCTTGTGATATGGATACAATTAATTTCTATGCAAAACCTTTCAAACAATTTGATCACTGGCATTGAACTATGCAGCTAATTTTCGGGTACTTATTGAAGAATTTCCATCAACTTCTTGTGGAACTGCTTTCTCTAATTCCGGTCTACTAGGAAATTCAGACTAGTTTCGCGCAGTCTAGCGTGTAATCTGGTGAATGGTGAATATTTTCCCCGATAGAGTCTGCTAGTCCATAAACGAAATGCATTGCGGCTAATTCAGAGTTGTTTATATTTACTTGATGGCATTATGTATATATTATCACAACCGTGTATGCACCCTGAAACAATTTGATGATATTGTTTGGTTCTTCAGAAAATGCTTGTTAAAATGAGGTGTATAATGATAAAATTACAATCAGTAAATTGGTACTTACGAGAGTTGAGATATCAAATGTGAAGCTTGCAGATAAATTATGTTTTTCTTGATAAACATAATCAATTGAGGCACGTAAGAGTAGTATATAAAAGTAGAACCCTGTCATGAAATTTTCATGAACATTTTCATAACTGTCCAAGTAAACTGTCAGTTGTCAAGTCGTTGTAACACAATTTTTAAAGGACAAAACACAAGCACTATAGGAAAATCTTCAAGGTGTTGTGAGATTCAAACTGGATTTGAACCGCTGGAGATTGAATCCATTTGGAAAAAAGTTCTCAGGAAGTTTATTCCACAATAATGCAGTTCTTCAAATGAAAGAGTTCTCAACCAGTGGAGTTCGAGGTGTACTGAGTTGAACATCAAAACGATGAACACCCACAGTCCGTCGCGTATTTTTAATATGTACCGCTCTTGGTGGAATAAAATGTGCCAAGTTACTTGAACACTTTCCGTGGAAGTATCTATAGAAGAGAAACAAATCTCCAACCTTTCTTCGAATATTACTTGCAACCTAACAAGGTTGCAAGTGATATTCGCGGTATCTTTGTAATTTCAGCGACATGATTGTGCCAAGACAAACTGATGTCCATTTTAACCCCCAACAAACTTATAGAAGCAGAAAGCGAAACTGCCTGACCGGTTCGGATACATTTATCTTTTTAAAGAAAACAGATGCCTGGGTTTTTGTGGCATTGAATTGAACCTGCTTACTTCCACACCTATTCGAAATTACTTCTAGATCCTCATTAAGATATGCAACCTCCTGCTGCTGGTGAAGATGTGCCTCCGTAGCAGATGTCCTGAAATAAAATGGAATGACGAGGCAAGGGTGCTGTCGTTAGCAAAGCAATATATTGGATTCTTGTTTTTTTCCAATAAGTCGTTGATATACAATAGAAAGACGATTGGAGATGATATAGATCTCCAATCGCTCCAACGCTGGTGGAAACACCAGCGTTGATGGTAAAAGTAATCGGGAGATATCCATCGACGGTCACTTGCAGGAAATTTTTTTCAGGAAGCTGAAGAGCCATTCTCAAAAATGATCCGACGAGCCATAGCATCGAAGTATGGAGAGCAAACCACACACGGTCGGAGACCTTAGAAATATCAAGCGCAATAGCTCTCAACTCTCCATGTTGCTCGATTGCGTCATTCCAAATATGGGCGATATACGATAGAAGCTCACTTGTTGATCTTTGTTTCCGATGATCGCTCAAGATGTTGAAGCTTTCCAAATATTCCAGAATTTGGTGTTTTACGGCTTTCTTCATAGTTTTTGATATCTCTCATAGCAAACCGACTGGTCTGTAGTTATTTGGAAGATTTTTCTTGCCCTTTCTGGGAATAGGCTGAAAACGAGCAATCTTTCAACAAGAAGGAAAACCACCTTTTTCTAGATAGGTTGAAAAGTCTGCAAATGGAGCATGCAATTATGATTCGAATAGTGTCACACTGACTAATATCTTTACAACAGTACTTTGATGTTTTCAGTGAAATTGAAGATGTTGAATATTATCAAAAATAATTCTTGAATGAAAGCTGGCGAGTTTAAAAAAAATGAGATAGCTAGAACAGTGAAAGATTTGATCCAAAGTTGATATGTATAAATATATTTATATTTTTTGAGAATACTTCCTTGACATAATTCGAATATGAAAAGCGATATTGAAAAACCTTACGTTGACACAACGTGAAGTCGGTCTTCAACTGATTAAATTCAAATTTCGGATTTGTTCAATATCCTCTCCCCACCAATAATCAGTCGACTTGATGGGGTAAACAAGAAATCCCAGGATCCGGCGGATTCGCCTTTGTAGAACTTATTTTCGTTCGTTGCTTTGAACTTCGACCTCATACTATATACACCCTTCCAAAATTTATTCTGCTTTCGGCCGCTGTGTGTGTGTCCCGGAGGACACATCCTGACCTGGATCGTAAAATGTAAATAAGTGTTATATAAAACTAGCGAAGTACAGCAAGGCGCACGCCCACCAATATCAATCTGCCAAAATACTTTCTTGTTTCATCGAAAACCACTCCTGACTTTATTGAGCAGGATTATTTATTTGTATCGGTTTATGGATACACTTGTAAGGAAGTGGAGAGATGGTTATTTTCGAAGGGAAAATGACGGTAGAGCTATAAACCTGTCCTCATTTCAAACCCATATTATCGAAACTGCGTGAGGTTGGCTCGCTTTTTTCTGTAAGGTCTTGATGCAAAAGTAAAAAGAAGATTGCTTTCAACTCCTTCGCTTGTTCGGGTAATATAAAAGTTGTGGAACTCATTTCATAATTGAATTATTTATTGAACGGTTTTATTCAGTTTGTCCTGTTTGTTTCTGTCAAATTCAGAAATTGAAGTTTGACCCACTTTCTGTCCGCAGATTGATCTGAAATTTGATACACGCATTCAGTTTTCATGACAATATAATTCACTGAATTGTGTATCATCGTCAATCCAATCTGGCCGCAGCTACAACATGGCGGATTCCAATATATAAGCAATAGATAAGCTTAAATACCTAGGCATATATAGATAGATAGACAGATAGATATTTATTTCACTACGGTATATAAAGGTACATTAGTAGCAAGTCGGTGGTACAGCATGTAGATGAACAAAAATATACAGAAAAGTAATTGAATAAAATGTACATACAATTTCAGAAAGAAAGTAAACATTAAATAATAAACATAGTATATTGTAAAAATTCTTCAAGCACTGATGTTGTGGCAATATATTCCTCCGTATTATAAAAACTTTGTTTCATTAGATAGTCCTTGACGCGCTTTTTAAAACTTTACTTTACAAGGGTAAACTTATGATACTAGATGGCAGAATATTATATAGATTGACATCGAGTGAGTTCTTAGAGGATTTTTGTAAATTGAACCGGTGAGGTCTCAAAAAATTAGCTCCACCCATGAAATTGGGAGTTGGTCGAAAATTTATCTATGTTCTTATGTATTTCCAAAAGTGTATGTATATATAAAAATAGATGATACCGTCATAATGCCTAGTCTTCTGAAAAATGGCTTGCATGAATCACGGAAACCTACGTTCAAAATAATTCTAATTGCACGCTTTTGAAGCGTAAAAACTTTTCTGACATTGGAGGAGTTACCCCACAGTAGAGTTCCATAGCTGACGTGAGAATGAAAGAATGCATAATAAGCTGAAATAAGAGTCTCTATGTTAACAAAGTTTCTCAATTGTCGAAGTAAAAATAAATATTTCGAGAGCTTTTGGTTTAATAACTCTATATGAGGTGACCAGTTCATAGCATCGTCAAGAGTGATTGATTCCCAGTAAATTTTTTGTGTTTTTTCCTTAGTAAGTTTCAGTATGTTTGAATTAAACCACGATTCAGCTTGTCTTTCTGCAAGTTCCATGGCTGCGAGCAGATTCTGATAGTTGTTGTTAAAGCACAGGATCGATGTGTCATCTGCATAAATAACACATGTGTAAGGTAATAATTCATTGAAGAGATCGTTGATATGAATTATGAATAGAAGAGGCCTCAGCACAGACCCTTGAGGAACTCTGTACTCAATCAGCTGTAGATCAGATGTTCTGTTATTGCCTAGACCAACGAGCTGTATTCTATTCATTAAATACGATGAAAAAAGTGAAAGTGCTACCCCTCTGACTCCATATTCTTCCAGTTTATGTAACAAATTTGTATGAGAAACGCAGTCGAATGCTTTACTCAAATCACAAAGTGTCACAGCACTGTGATGACCCTTTTCAAAACCATCAACTATATCCCTCACAACCCGAGCTACTGCTTGGACAGTCGAGCAGGAATTCCGGAAACCGTATTGGTTAGTGTTCAGAAGATTGTTTCCTTCAAAATAGAGGTTTAACCTTTTTTTAGGATTATCCCGAAAATTTTTCCAAAAATGGGAACTATGGAAATGGGACGGTAGTTTTCAGTAAGATTTTTATCACCTTTTTTGAACTTTACTGATTTTGAAGTTGTCTAGGAAACATCCTTCGCTAATACAAGAATTGTAAATAAACGTAAGAGGTTCCAATAAATATGTGCATGTTTCCTTTATGATCTTACTATTAAGGTTGTACACATCAAGGCAATTGGAGTTTTTTAGCACATTTATAGCATTGAAAACTTCAGATGACGTGATGAGTTCGAAAAAAAAGGATCCAGATAAGGTAGGTTTAAGACCATTATCAAGTGATCTCAAAGAGTTTTCGTTAACTTTGTGTGGTAGTTTACTTCGTGCGGTGTGATCACATCAGTTGCTACTTGAGATGCTGCTTTGCCTTTTTCAAAATTGATCAGCCTTCAGCTATCTCTGAATTTATTGTCGGGTTCCTTAATACATTTATCGTATGCCGTTTTTTTCGACTCGGTAATCTTTTTGATATTTACTGTTGATCAATTGATTATGAACAAGATCATTTGTCATGTCGTATATTATCTTAACTGGGCGAACTGTGTCCCTTAATTTTCTCAGTCCGTCATTGAACCACCTGAGATTATCACTTGAATTGGGAAGATCAAATCAATTATGTAATTAAAAAGTTTCGATTCATAGTCTATAAATTCAAAAAACATATTTAACATCATTATTATAAAACATCTGAACATACTGTACCATGCTTTAGTCGGAAGTCATCTTTCCTATGTAGTCATTGCATGGGGAGGAGCCTCAAAAACACTTATCGATTATCTACAAAAAATTCAAAAGTGGATTCTCAAAATTATATATAAAAAACCGCGAGAATATCCATCATGTAGCCCATATCGAGAAACGACGATAATGAATGTAAGTCAGATACTTATTTTTGCGATTCTCTTGTGGCAGTATAGACATAAATCGTCGTTGGTACCTATTAAATTAGTACCACTACAACACAAGGCATAAAACCAACGCTGTGGTACACAGAACTGAAAAAACGAAAGGACAGAAATGTTACACTGTTTTGAATCACAACTTTTCAATAAGCTACCGCCCGAACTCAAAACGATCAACTCATACGAAATATTCAAGAAAAAGGTCAGAACTTGGCTGTTCACTTTTCCGTCAGAAACACTAGAAAGCTTTATAGCTACAAGCAGAGTATGTTATAGTCTTGCATGAGGTGTTGCCCAATTTTATGGTGTAATTATTGTAAAGTGATATTAGTGCCAAAATGTTCCTTTAATCTAATATGAAATTCAATATTCTAGAAATGTTGACTGAAGCTTTTATAATCTTATTCCACTTTGAATTGTTTAGTCTTTGGTTTAGTGTTCTAGTATTAATAATTTTTAGATTTGTATGTTTTTATATTCAAACAAAATTAGAGAATATTTGTATTTTAATGATGTTCAAGTTAGATGTTCAAACAAAAATTCATTTGTTTTGTTATTGAATCCTTTAGATTTATTTACATCCTTTTATATTTAAACAGATCTGGAGAGCATTTGTAATTTAGATGATTGTTCACGTTCAATATTTGGTCGAAGAGTTCATGCCACGCGCGGATTCATTTCCTTGTGGTTTTTTCTGTTTTGTTCATTTTATGGTACAATTAGGATATGTGATGAAATAGTACGAATAAAATATTATCATCATTATCATTAATAACAGGACTTGACTAGTAGGTAGAGTATTAGTAGTTATTTTGAAAAAGATGCGAATTCAAGATGGCCGCAGCTACAAAATGGCGTATTACATATTTTTTCACAACTACTTCAATATAGTTATGGAATGACAGAACTTGACTAGTAGAATAGTAGTTATTTTGAAAGAGATGCAAATCCAAAATTGTCGCAGCTACGATCAAAATAATAATAAAATCGTTACGCCCTGTATTCATCTAGATCACGCTACGCCCAAAGGTTCATCTGATCAATACCGTAGATTGCTGAGAAGAGTAGTGTGATGACTGCTACCTAGGACCTTTCAAATTATTGTTTAGTTTATAGTTCATCATCTAACATCTTTTTCTTTTTCAATAAAACAGTTCGAAATATTTTTATTATTTTATTCAAGATTCTACTTCATCCCGTTTGTTTAAACTAAGCTGTGTCATTAAAAGTACCTGAAGCGCTGTCCTTTTCCCATTTTTTTACACATTTGTATGACACTTTTTAGTATTGAAAAGTAGATCTATTCCAATAGTTCCAAAATGCATATGTGTGTATATGAGAAACCGATGGTGCAAGAGCAAAAAATGTTAAACGAATTATAAAGACCTAACTGTTTGACTACCTCAGATTCAAAGAATAAAATCTACATATGAAATGAACATAGAGGACTAACAGAAATACAGAGTCAAAACAACAGAAAAGTCTTTCTGGTTGACAGAAAGGATGCTAATAACCAAACATTTTTTTGCTGATGGGAAATCTGATTTGTCACTTTCCAAGTCTCTGGAAAACACTGCAGCAAATGATCTTATCACGTTTTTTCTCCTATACTTTCGTGTGGAGCATTCCAAAAATTCCGTTTTTTACTTGACCCAATTAGTAACTCAGTGCTACACATTTGCATGATATTTGTCATATATGACAAGCTGTCCCTATCCGTTTGCTGTAATATCTACAGCTAAGGTTTTCGTTACATGAACCTATTTTATTCTTTAGTTATTCTGAGCCTATCCAGCTGTGATAAAACAATTTTTCAGACACTCCTTTCATAAAAATTTTCCTAGGTGGTTTTTCACTGAACCGTTTCCTGATAAGGTCCCGTTCCATAGACTTCAATACTCTCACAACTGATTGTGGGTACATATTAGGAGATAATGATACGTTTATAGCACTTTCATCAGTTTCTCAGTATCCTGGCACCCAGTAGAGAGTCATTCTGTTCTAGTTCACCAGTTTTCCATGGTTTTTGAAACATCACTCTTTTGATACATTAGTTGAGGCTTTCGCGGCCAATATTTCAGTGTTACAATCTTCGTTCGGGTTTGAAGGCCGTCGTGGTTTGGAACTGTATCTTAACGATTCGCCAACACGAGTGGCTGGCTTCTTCAGAGGTCTATTTATCCTGATGGTTCTCCGATGATCAGTCATCAGTAATTATGAGTTTCCATATATTGCGTATCTCTGCGCTAGCTTGGCTGAATACATCGTTGGACAACATGCATGCGGCTTCTTTAAATTTCTTCCTGAACCAATGTTCCTCCCTGTGTATGATCTCAGCTTGGGTCCACTCGATGTTATGTTGATGGGTCCAAACATGCTCTGCTTTTCCTGATTTGCTGGTTTCCCCTAGCTGTGTATGTTTCTTGTGCTCGGCAATGCGAACATTCAATGGCCTCTTAGTTTCACCGATGTAGGATTTTCCGCATTCACGAGGTATCCAGTGAATGTAATTCTGGAAATCGCAGTCCGCGTTGGATGGCCTAGTTTTCGTGAGGCTGCTACGGATAGTGTTTCCGGATCTGAAGCAGGTTCTGATGTTTCACTTGAATCCAATTCTTCTCATCCTTTCTGATAACCCTCTGATGTATGGGAGTGCAAGCACTGGTTGTGACGGCTTCATTTCCTTGCGACCATTTTTGATGATGTCTAGGTCCTTCTCGAGACTTTCCTTCGTATCATAGAGCTCGAAAGCACGGTTTACTAGAGTCTTGATGATTCCTCTTTCAGTTGTTTGATGGTGGTTAGAGTCGTGGTTCAAATACTCAGTTCATTGAAAACTCTTATTTACATCTCAGTATAACTTGGTGCATGATATGATGTATGTATGATATGCTAGTTTGAAGAATGTGAAACCTACATACAGATTCAGGTGACTCTCAAAAAACCCATGTGAGACAAATTATTACTGCTTTTCAAACGGTATGATACTAGTTTTTTTTTAACGAAAAAGAAAAGGACTTTAGGATTACTGGAAATAAATGTTCATTTTATATTTGAATAAATGTTTCCGCTAAACTGAATACTGGCACTGATCCCCTCTGTGTTATTGCCTTTTATATCCATATGCGGGAATAGATGTTTTTTATTGTTTCTGCTTCCGTCTTATGTAGCATTACAAGAGCAACTGTTAGTGGAATATCAATTTCATACGAAAAACTGAAGCCTTTTCCGCTGTACAATGTCTTTATTCGAAAGATATATTTCTTTCCTTTTGTCTTTATTCAGTTGAATGGGAAACTCAATGGGCATTTCTGTTGTGTGTGCAAAGAAGCACTTTTAGTATGAAACGGAACTTCCTGTGAATGAATGATCTGTGAAATGCTTTTCGCTACATATTTATTCGAATAAATTTCCAAGAGGTTTCCCTTTATTGATCTCGTGAGTATATATCACACGTGAAGGGAACTGTCAAATACGTTGTGATTTTTATAGAATGAACCCAAATAATGTAAGAGATGCAAAGAAAGGTTATCTAAGCATAGATGTGACCTATTTTCGTCAGCCTTTAAATTATTATATTTTGTAACGCTCGATCACGCTACAGTGTTGGGTAGTCACTGTGATAGCCCAAGAATTCGGCTCCGGCTAACTGAGTGAAGACGGGAGTGGGGGGAAATATGCAAGTTAAATTTTAATTGTGTGCGCCAGGTAATTTACCCCTTCCAAATGCTTATCTGAACCCTGTTCATAAATTACCAAATGAACTTAAGCACATTTGTCACAAAAAAAATTGGCATAATGAACTGAATTATCATCAATAAGAAAAAAAATTACATAATGATCTTATTATGAATACTTCACGAAAATATCATATTATTTTTCAGTATACAAATTCATATCAATAGATAATCTATGTACATCTATGTACATACAATTTGTATTTGGAATTGAAATATTATTGAGTCACGATCAAATGTGGTAGAAATATAGGTTTCAAGATAACCAAAAGAAACCATAAATAACCCCAAAATCAAACAGCCGCTTGCTTTGGATCCAGAGCGAAAGGCGCGTACACGTATGCCAAACATAAAATAAAATCATCAGTATGAAACTAATTTCTACCCCTTGTACAATATATTGTCTATATATAAAGGTATTATGGCAAGTGGCGAGAAACGAAATATTTTTAAAAAAAACCGACGAATCATTCACTGTCTACTTGCGTGGCTTGATATATCTTGAAGTGCCAAACTCGAGGTTAAAACCCCTGACACCACTGAATTCAGGGTAAAAAAAACAAAGTCCTTCTTCTATAATTTTCCCACTATTGAGTGAACAGCTCTCATTTAGATTCGGCTAACGGATGTTCCAAATGGAAGAAAAATGCAGCTTACGCAGTGCCCCATAAAACCCTTCAAGTTTCGAAAGGGTTTTCCAAAAATCCCAATCGGAATTTTATTTCACAATCTTTTGGGCAATGTCTTCAATTTTTCCAGTAAATTATCAACCGATATATGGTGAATACTAACTGAAGAAAGTTATGAAACGACAACAGGTCGTGAAGTTCTTTTATCCTCCAAAGAGAGTGAAAGGCCAATTTACATCAAATTCTATACCCAAGCAAGCAAAACTAGGTACTGTTTTCACCAAGCGAAGACCCTCGGAAAAATCCTCGAAGAGATGTTTCTATAAACAAATTTTCCAGGCGGGTCTTCTTCGAACCTTCACAAAGCAACCTCAAAAATGGAATCCCTAGGATCATCATATTGGAACGGAATAATATGAATTCCAGCGCATGACCATCCGTCATGGACAGATGTGATGAACCAATGGGCAATCAAATAGAGCTGTTTCAGAATATCGAATCATTTAAATGCATTTTCCAAACTGAAACAATCTACTGAACGATTGGAAAAGCAGGGATTAATACTATGGGGAATATTTCCTCTCAGAGACAATTCCGCTAAGATATTCAAAATATAGTATGAAATGAAATACCAACATTCCTTCAGGGATACGGTAGTTGCTCTTTAATTATGAACTTGACTACTAGGTGTGTTGCAAGTATGAAAATATATTTTCATAGGGATCGGTTCTACAAAAAAACTCAAAATCTGCAAGATTTCGCCAATAGGATGCCGAAATATACTTAAAAGAGTTTGAAAGGGATATTTAAAGATTGAAGTACGGTAGGACATCGCACTCCATCTACATTGAAAGTACTTCAATAACAATTGGAAAGGTACTGTATATTAATTCAATGAAAGTAAACAACAATAGTTCAAATCTGTAATCTCACGACCCACCAGTTTACTAACGAAAAGGAGAGAGGGACCTACGGGTGCTTGAAAATTGTTAGTCTAGCGTTTATGAATGATTATACCTTGTGGAACAAATTGGTATCGTTACAATTTCTTCTGATAATTGTTCTCAGTTTGCAAAATTAAAAAAAAATTGAAAGAAAAGCATTGCAGTTTTTTTTAATTTACGACGCAAAGGCAAACCTATAAATAAACCATATTTATTTTAAGCAGTAGATTAATAGAATAAGTTTTTACCTAACAATTAATTTTCAAGGTTTCGTTCATAATCATTTTCTGAAAAATGTTTAGAACAAACAAATCCATTTTTGAGAGTGAATTTATCCCCTTTTTTGCAACGACGAATCCATTCTTTTTGCAAAGTTGTAGAAATCATATTCTTAGCAATAGGAAAAGAGTGAAATATTACATCAGTAACACCACTTTTCTTTGAAGTCAACTGATTGTTTTTGCAAGTTGACACTGCACAAATACGACCAGATATTTTAACTAAAAATCACAAGGCTATTTAATGGTTAGACAATTATTGCTATTACTTACGAAAAGGTGAATATTTCCAATTTTTACCTTAATTCAATTTAAAAATGTTCAAAAAACAAAAAAAAGTTCCACAATGGCAAAAAACAAACCTTCAAAACGAAAGAAAATAACAAAGTCTTATATGACGTCTACTCGTTACACCAGTTTGAAAAATGTCCAAAAGCACAAAAAAATACGACTTCCACAATAACAAACTCAATGTTCCAGAAACCTAATTGGTATAGTTAAATAAACATTCAATCAAAATATTGTATTGTATTTGTATTGTATTTATTTATTAAGTAGGCAAGCCTAATATACAAAAAAAAAAATTACAAATTCAAAAATATCTCAGGACCTTAACTATGTAAATATAGTAACATTTCAAAGTACCTTTTAAGGAAAACCAAATATACATACATATCTATAGATTATCAGGTTATTAGGTTAGTTCACAATAAAAAATAAAAAAATAGGATAATTATGATATTTTATAAATATAGTTTTTTTTTTATTTCAACGCCCTGCATTTCAGAAACAAAGCAACTCCGGACATAGGGCCATAAAAACTTTTTTTTGAAACGACCCAACGAATCCCCCTCTGAAGTTCCGTATCGTAGTTAGGAAGCATCCTCTGTGTTCAATTCAATTTATTTCAAACACATTATCAAACTTGTTTCAACAATTTTATAGAGAAACCAAATTCTTTCCCTAATTGAAAATTTGGTAATCCATAACTCGGTTGAATTCGTGAAAGCTTCCGATGGGTAATCAATCAATCTTAATGAGAAAATAAAAACATCGGGTTTGAAATTCTGAACGACGTTGCTTTGATGCGAATTTCATAAAACTGGAAGTATTTGGTGTCAATAAAGTTGTATCATCTTGAAACAGTTTTATTGATTTAATATATCGAACGATAATTTGAATGAGTCAGCGGGTATATAGTTGGGAAAATTATTTCATTCAGATAGAAACTGGGGACGATGGGAGTAATTCATGTTGTGGTGAAGTTGATTTTCGATACAATTTGCTGTACTATTTTTCCATATAAATGGATCTGCTATGCGAAACAATAATAACAATAAGTTCTGAAGTGAAATTTTCTGAAATATCTCCATGAGATCTAAAAAATTGAACAAGCTTCAATATCAGATTACATCACTTCGATATAAATCTACAATCTACAACTTCGGAAGAGGAATGAAATACTCTGAAAGAATTCCAATTTTCAATTATGGGATGTCATTGACTTTAGGTCGATGATGGTCACTATCTTGCACTGACGATTATATATCGAACAATAATTTGAATAAGTCAGCGGGTATATAGTTGGGAAAATTATTTCATTCACATTGGAACTGGGGACGATGCGATGGGAGTAATTCATGTTTTTTGTTGAGAAGTAACTTAAGCGTTCGTGGTAAAGTTGATTTTCGATACAATTTACAGTACTATTTTTCCATATAAATGGCTCTGCCCCACAAAACAATAATAACAATATATTCTGAAGTGAAATTTTCTGAAATATCTCCATGAGATCTAAAAAATTGAACAAGCTTCAATATCAGATTACATCACTTCGATATAAAACTACAATTTTTCATCACATGAAACTGGCTGTCGAAATTAAAATATTTCTTATTAGTCAGTGGGCTATGGTTGAAGACTGGCAATAAACAAATCTAAAGAAATAAACTTCCAACGTTCAAGCCGGTCTCGATATACCTACACACTAGGTTGAATGCACTGACGAGTAGCTAATGAGCCCGAAACCGGTCTGCAAGTGTATCCTGTGTAGGTATATCAAGACTGGCTTGAAAGTTTGAAGTTCATTTCTTTAGATTTGTTTATTGCCAGTCTTCAAGCATAGCCCAGTGACTACTATGAAAGTTTTCATTCCTTATTCAGAGGAATCGGGCAGATTACGGTTATCCAGTTGTTTAGTACCTCGTCCACTAGGTGGAGTGACATTTGGTGATGTTCGGAAGGGGAATGAAATACTCTGAAAGAATTCCGATTTTCAATTATGGAATGTCATTGACTTTAGGTCGATGATGGTCACTATCTTGCACTGACGAGTGGCTAATGAGCCCGAAACCGGTCTGCAAGTGTGTCCGTTCCAAAATTGAAGGTCGACTCTTTCAGTTGTATTGGCAATTGCATACGCAGGAAATTTTCTGTGAAGATTCGTGCACTGACGCCTGTCGGATATAATCCAACGCCCTTCGTGGTATTAGCCAGGGGAGTAGTTGTTTTCTGATAGGCATTAGTCCATTCAACCTATTGTGTAGGTATATCGAGACTGCCTTGAACGTTTGAAGCTCATTTCATTAGATTTGAAATCAGAATAGGTATTAATTTCACTGTTCAATTAGCCACCATTCCACAGTCGACATAGCAGAGTAAAGATTTTTCACAATTTTCTGGAACTGCATAAGAGAAATGAGAATCCACCAATACTAACAACTCTGTATTAGTTGGGTATGCCATAGACATGTCGATATACATCGTGGATAAAAATAATGATAATAACAAGTATTTATTCATCATAATAAACAAACAGTAACTTGATATAATCAAAAAAGGATGGTGAATAGGCAAGGTTCAAGCAGTGGCGGATTTAGGCTTGATGTCGCCCTAGGCCCCGTTCATCACGCCGCCCTTAATGTTAGAATGAATTTTATTGAGTTTGATTCAATTTTAACTAATAAACATTACAGATACGTAAGTATATGAGATACTTCAACATAATAAATTTCTTGATAGTTGAGCTTCATTAGATCGTAAAGCAAAAGCATTAAGTATATCTTGACCCATACTTGCACGTAGGTAAATCGGTTTTTACTCTTTTTGAAGTACAATTTGTAGCCGGAAGACAAAAAAAAATACGTAAAGCAATTTCCACATTTGGATAAACATCTTGAAGACTCCATTGCATATATTTTTGCAGAGTGTACATCTTCCTTATTTGCTGAGGAATCTTTGAGTCTAACATTGCATACAATATTTTATAAAAATTAATTTGAACTCATTGTTATTGTCGTTCTTACACTATATTGTCTATCATCGTCAAATGATTCAGTTCTTTTTTTTTTCGAAATTATCCACACAACAGACGCCAGGAAGTTGGTCTTGATGGAGTTCATTCCACGCCTTTGAATTCTAAAACAGGCGATCCACAATGATCAATTCTTGGCCCTCTCATATTTAAGATGTACACTAGTCAATTAGTGAAATGCTTTCAGTATTGTACAGTGTACATCTTTATGGCGATGACACCCAAATCTATTATTCTTTTGAACCACACAGGGTAAATGACGCTAATGGGCGGATCAATCATGATCTCGACACATTTTCATCCCTTGATGGAAATATGTGCTTAATGAATAATACATCTAAGTCGAAAATTCTAATATTTGGCCCAGAAAATCAGAGATATTGCGAAAGAACAACTCATTATTAGTATAGGATTTAATGTGATGGAAATTGTGAATGAAGCAAAAAATCTTGGGGTGACTACAGATAGTGGTCTCCGATTTGATTCCCATGTGAATGAACTAATCCAGAAAGCTTACCTCTCACTCAAGCTGATTTACGGAAATCGAAAATTCCTCCCTAAAAATACAAAAATTATTCTATGTGAGAGTCTTGTTCTCTCATCTTTGAACTATGCTTCTATGGACAAAGCTTCACAATTAGAAACAAAAAAAGACTCTAAAACTTCTGCCTTCGCCTCATTCATGGGGTACGTTGCAGATATGCAACGTTTACAATAAACTTCCCCCTTATTTAAAACATTTTAAATTAGGTATTTTTACGCAAAAATTGAAAATCGAACTACTAGGTAAACAAACTTAAATACTCAATAATTTATCCATGTGTTTTTGTTGTTATTCGAATGCTGATTGATATCAGGTGTATAATGTATTACTTTTTCAACTTTTTTTTGTTTTTTTTGTATTTGTTATATTTTTTTGTTGCCAGTTCTCGTAGTTTGCTGTGGAGGTTAAGTGGTAGAACAAACCTGTAGTGTTTCTACACTGCAGTTTTTGAACTTCGCTTCTTGGATGTTATATTCTATTTCACCTAATAGAGACCATCATTATCATTATTATCATTATTATCTCAGAAATTTTGGTATTTCAAAAATTTTGCCGCCTCTCAAAGCATGCCGCCCTAGGCCTAGGCCTCACGGGCCTAGGCGTGAATCCAGCACTGGCAGTATTATAGCTGATTTTATAACTTGACCTTCCAAAACAGTACAAAAAAAAGTGCAAGGTATCATAAATGAATAATAAATGATTATAAAAAATCACAAATTGGTAAAATCCTACAATCACGGTATGGAAAATACTAAACCTTTATGACAGCTTGAGCAAAGTAATATAAAGTTAAATTATTGCATCTATGAGAGTGTCAGTCTTTGTTTTTTAAAGAAATCAAGTGTATATGTAAATAGCCGAATTATGATTAGATATGAACAGGAGGTGCTGATAGCAACAAGTGTTATTGAGAGGCAGTGAAATGAGTTCAACACACAGATAGGGGGGAGTTCCGGTTTGCAAAATCTCATGATTGAAGGTAAGAACGTAGAGTTCTCCGAGATCATTCATTTACAGACAACCACCAGAATTCTCAAAGCACAAGCTTGTGTGATCGTATTTACGGATTCCATATGAAAATCTGATACAAATACTTTGTATTTCCTGAAGACGCCAAGCATCAGTTTGTTGTAGAGTTGACCCGGTAATGCAATCTGTCTGTCTGTCTGTACATGATTGACATGTTTTGTGAATCTAAGTTCGGTGTCAAGCCATAAATCTTAATCTTCACTTATATTGTTAGAAGTAGGGTAGAGAAGACTGGATCTTCCGGAAGAAGGAAATATCAAGAGCAGATAGTTGTTGGTTCACAGATGATCAAAAACACCTCTCAGTTCCGGTGCAAGTGCTTTCAGTCGCAGATCCAACACAGAGATATCAACCTACCTAAGAACATATGCAACTGTATATTGAGCAGATTGGAATAATTGTGTTCGGAGAGATTGGAAGAATCCAACCTCATATACAAGTCAAAAAAATTATTTTCAGGAGTTAAGCAGAATTGGAAGCTCTTGGCTCCAACCGAGCAACGTTAAATTTGGTAGCATATTGCCAAAAACGACTCTCCTCAATAGGAAGACCTAACATATTGTCTCTGGTCTGAATTCCTGGCCATACTGGCCTGGAAGGCAATGAGGCTGCTGACTCCCTAATGAAGGAAGGTGCTGCAAGCACCTTAATCGGACCAGAACCTGTCATTGGCATCACTTTAGGCTCTGCCAAACAAAGATTCAACACCTAGATACCAAGAAGATTTATGGACTTCCGACAGAATCTTCCAGGATTGGCTCACTCGAAGGCGTTTATTCACCCTTTGAATCTTAACACCAAACAGTTGTTGGACTACAGTAGAGACGAACTACGATGTCTAACAGGTTTTCTTACAGGTCACTGTTATTTTAATCTTCATAAGCAGAGACAGTGTCTGTCTCCTCTGTTTAGAAATGATGAAACAGGAGGGGACATAATTTGTGCCTGCCCCGCTGGGGACCGAATCAGGTTTTTAGAGTCCAGCAGAGCCATATTCTTACCATCTAACCTGAAAGTACACTCACCATACAAACTAATCGGCTTCGTTTACAAGCTAGGTTTATTTGGTCGAGTGTGAATATGTGATAGGCAGAATAAACCCATGCGGATTTCGGTGGAGGATCGAATGGACTCACTCTCTTTGGACCTCACCTAACTCAGAAGTAGATTTTTAACCATCCAGTATGACACTCTGAGTCCGCTCTAATAAATAGAAGTTCAAAAGAGATACTGCGTTCCGAAAAAAGGTAAGAGAACTGAAGTTTTCTACACAAGATAAACAAGTCTACTGCGTCGAAAGCGTTGCTATAATCAAGCAAAATAAGGCAAGTGATTTTTTTATCGCATATATACTTGAATATATCGTCAGTGATGAGGGACAGTGCAGGTGTACTGAATTGTGGGCAAAACCCTGATTGCACGTCAGAAATGAGATTTTTCTCGACACAGTAGTTCAAAATTTGTTTTTTATTATCATTTCTAGTATTATCGACGGAGTGGGAAGTAGGCTGATGTCAGACAATTCGGTGGGATCGCTACATTTTGCTAGAGGAGTAAATCTGTCATGTTTTTTTTTGAGGTCAAAACACAAACACTGAAGGAAAATTCTGAAGGAAAATTTACATTGGATTTGAATTGCTGGAGATTAAATCCATTTAGAAAAATGTTCCCAGGAAGTTTATTCCACATAAACGCAGTTCTTATAGACGGAAATCGACTTGTTGTGATGATGGAATTGAAAATGAATGTAAAATGCGGCAGCAACTGAGGTATCACGAGGTGTAACATACGAATAAAAATTTACTTCATATAAGAATTTAGTCATTTCAAATCATAGGTCTCAGAAATCCAATACAAGCACTGTTCCCAAACACTAGAACTGCAACACTTTTGAAGACGCCATCTCCTGAAGATGTCGTGAAACGCGCGGCGAGAAGAGTATCGCATTTCTGGTGATCAGAAAAAAAAACTTGTTTTGAATTCAATCTTGCTCACGAAATCATAATCGGCTTTGATCGACCTTCTTGAGAATCATTGACGGTCGAACGACTATCATTTTGCAACAATGCTGATTCATTATTGAGAATTGAACGGAAGATATTTTTGTTGAGTTGAGTTCATCAACTCATGAAAAATTATCTGAAAAAATATTTGTCGAGTGATTTCACATACGCATACACTTATTCTTATCAGATATTAGATTTAAGAATTATGAAAATTGACACTGTTTCATTTTTTTGTTTTTCGCTGATTTGTGTAAAACACTCTTTGAAATAAAGATTATTATTATTATTATTATTATTATTATTATTTCCCCTCCACACGTACTGCGGCGGATTTTGGGTTGATCTATTTGCCGTTTGTGTGATAATTATATTGAACCACTATTTATTGTACACCCTGTGAAAAAGTGGAGAAAGATTTTGGTTAGGTAACGTGTAACAATTCAGAACGCTGATTTTAATGAAATTTCACAATTAATGGTTTCAAGTGTTTTTATTTCGTTTTCAATTTTTTTTTATTGGAAAACTATGTTTGTACATGAATCTGACTAGTTCAATAGCTTATTGAACTTGCATTCAGTTTTCGAATCACAATTCACTTGCATGAATGACCTGATATTATTTTTCTCATTCTCATTGAATCAAAATTAAAATTTTGGTTCTGGTTACACAATTTCTGTAATGAGTTTCACAAAAAAATTATTTTCATTTATGCTATACTTGACATATTTCAGATGTTCAAACTGATTTTTATAGGAAGTGTCGAGTCAACTCAATTGCTTCTATTTTTCGAACAAAACTTATCCTGAGAGATGTTCCATTTTCACTCGAATATAAATTCTCGATACACCTCCCAACAAATCTCTGGGTATCAAGAACAATTCAGCTTACAAAGACACCCTGTTGCTAACTTTCGAATCCCATTCAATCTAGGGCTCCCCCATCTGGAAATTGAAACGCAGGAACTTTAGATTTTTCGTTTTTCCAGTCGTACGAAATGTTTACGAAAGTTGTAAATCGATTGGCATCGTGTATCCATCCGTGCTGCATCGGATTGGCAGAGGTTAGCTTTTCCTCACTTTGAGAATTGCTTGTCACCGTCCGAGTTATCCGACGAAAACGAAACGAAGTCAGTATACATCCTTTTTGACTCACGCGAACTTCAAATTTGTTGGAGGTTATATATGTACGAGAATGGTCACGGAAATACCCGGGCTAACAAAAAAAAAACACAGACATTTCTCGATGCAGCGCCAATACACTTTTCCCAGCTACGTGCAATGAGTCCGATACTGTTTTTATTGTAAAAATTGTCTTACTTCTCAAAATAGCCATCAACTGCTGACATCACTTCTTCATCGTTGAAAAATCTTGGACCACTCAGGTATTTTTCCAAGTTCAGGAACAAAAAATAATCCGTGAGAGCTAAATCTGGCGAATAGGGTGCATCAGGTAGCGATTTCTGTCTACAGTGGAAAGTACACAGGAGAATTTAAAGTGAATGAGATATTTTTATTATTTATGCATTGTATATTGTAATTATCCCAGCAATACTCGTGTGATTAACACACTTTCAGGAAATGTGTTTTGTTTGACAATTTAAATCGCTTTTAGCGTGGAGACCAAAACATTTTGAACACCGCTTTCAATAGTCCACGCTGTATACGGAGGGAAATGAACGTTCAAACGATAAATACCCCGTTCTTTCTCCAACGACACCCTATTTGAATTTTTCTGTTATGTTCACCTACATTTGTTCAACTTCTGCTGA
The DNA here is from genome assembly GCF_000500325.1 of Leptinotarsa decemlineata. Classification (NCBI taxonomy): domain Eukaryota; kingdom Metazoa; phylum Arthropoda; class Insecta; order Coleoptera; family Chrysomelidae; genus Leptinotarsa; species Leptinotarsa decemlineata. The sequence goes on from NW_019289655.1 coordinate 187,278, forward strand.
TGATGGCAACTTGGTTATTGAAACTCAGTGTCCTTCTTACACGTTGAATCGCACCTTGTGTGCCAAGGAATCCACAAATAGGGAGTGTGTTGGACTATTAATTTGTGGATCTATGGCAACTCTACTTCGATCACGATTTGTAACTATATAAATGAATATGTTTGACTTTTCGATTGTTCCGTCACTTTTGTTGTATAAAATCTCTTGTCATATCTAATAGTATAATAAGCGTGTTCTTACGTTCAATAAAAAGTAACTCTGTTCCATAAAATCACAGCAAGATTTCAATACCTCAAATTTTGAACAAAAATAAATATGTTTCATCAACTGAACAGGGATTATAATTACAATTCAAATGTAAAAACAATTCCAAAAGCAATGACCAAACCGAAACCATCAATAGTTCGCAATTACTTTCAATATCTAACGGTGGTGTCGAGACTAAAAATCAAGTTTATCACACCAACGTGCTCCAACGAAAACTTTTTTTATAACGTCATGGTTCTGGCGAAACCAAAAGGTATTGAGCAAAAAGAAGGGCTAACGTAAGCGCGCCATATAACTGGGTGATGGTTTGTCTTGTTGAAGGATACGCCTGAACGTAATTGTCTGTCTGCCTGAATTATTCATGTCCACAGAAAATTTAAATCACCCGCCACGATGTTCTGAGATGCAGAAGCGTGAGCTCTGATTAGCTAACGGGCTGGGTGACACTACATAACAATTTAGTACACACTGATTGGCTCAGCGCCTAGCTAACTGGGGGACATAACATCACGTGACAATTTGGTTCACTCTGGTTAACTGAGCGAGCTGAAAGTCAACCTGGCTGGTATGATGACGTCACTGTCTCGTTGAATTGAGGGTACTACTACAACACTTTTTTCTCAGCCAAATGAGGCCGTGTGTAGAACTCCTGTGAATGATATCTGATTTTATTCCATACCGAATGTTTGGAATACAAACTCTTTGCATGATTTACACATCTTTGTATGGACTTACTACTTTTAAAACTGATTGATTCCTGCCTTTCTTTGGGAGATTCCCACTTCTTCTTTTGTATCAAGATGGAGTAGTAGAAAACCAAAAACTTCGTTTTCCAGAATCTCTACTCTACTTATTAAACACGTGTTATCGTTAAAAACTATGTAATACTTTATTCTCGCATCAAATTCTTTCAAAAATTATAATATAGGAACATGAAGCGAGACTGCGTGTGCATGCAATACTTTGATTGGCTTTCTATTAAGGGGAAGTCCCGAGGTCTCTGACCGGGGATTACCCGCATTAGCTGCTCAACGCCAAGTGATGTCAGGCTAAATGAAAACGAATGATGGGTAACGACAAATATGATAATTTTTCAGTCGATCAATTTTATAACTTAACAAAGTTTATGTAACCTCGCGGCCGTGGGCGATAAACAGAGGTTGAAAAGTATTGAAAACGCAAATATTTTGAAATGGAATTTGAAAATTTGTAAGTGTCTGTTGAAAAACAAATACTGTCTCGGTTGACACCACGATGAACATCAGATTATATCCAACAGACATTTATATAAATCACCTCGAGAGATTCTCTGCTTTCGTATCACATTGGGTCCTCCCTGAAATCAATCGAGTGAATCACCTACAACCAGTTTGGGGATATCATCCCTCGTCAATGCAGGAAAAAGCCAACCCAAACAGAATCAATAGTTACGATTAAATTAAATTTCGATTACATCAACTCAACGTCAAGTCTCCTCATCACGTAGCTTTTCCCCATTGCTGCATAACCATATTTCTTTTTATGTTATCTGTATCAATTAATCATTATGAAAATAGTTCATTTGTTTCCCTGTTCATTTGTGAACAAAGAATCAAATAGGTCTTCATATATTCCTAGAGTTTTTGTATTGATCCTGGATCACTTTTCTATTTTTTCAAATGGGAGAGATTGGAAGTGAAACCAGGATTCTCTTTTCTCTAATAGAGAAGACTCCATTCAAAAACTTTTTATCAAAGTAAACTACCCAAAATTATATTTTTCCTGAACTTCCGTTCAACCAACTTTGTTTGATCCAATGTGTTCAAACGAATTTTCCCACCAAAATGTTTCGATAATTTTCTAATTTGGAGAAATTCAAAGTACTGCCGTCTCTAGTTATCTGCGACATGTAACTGCGCGAAAGACGCGAATTGTAGAGCACATTTCCATTAACTTTCCATCCACCCTTTGCTTTCTGCGGAAATTAAAGAGGTGCGAAAGGTCTCGTTAAGCTTCAGCATATAATATAAAGTTCACTTCACTTGCACCATTTGGTGAATATTCCTTCATTAAGGAACTTTCTATCGTTCATTGTTGTCATTCCATTGGAAGTGTGACGATATCTGAAACAAAATTATGACTATTCATTTCACTCAATTCAGTATTTCATTTGATATTTGTGATCAAAGCAGATTGAATATCCCAATGAGCAATTTTATATTTTATAACAGTTGCGAAAACGTTTCTGAGAAACAAGTTATAAAACTGCATTTTTCCCAGAAACGTTCCCAATGTGTTTATAAAACAGTTATAAGTAGAAAATTAGCACCGTTTTTTAAAACGTTATAGTATTTATTGATATTTTTCATTCAAAAAAGCGATAAATTCATAGAGTTGATAATGTTAATTGTTTTTACGGAAAATTCATATAATACAAACAAAAAAAGATCATCAAAAATGTTTTCTGAAAGGTAGAAAAGAATCGAAAACTTTTAGCCACATGGAAAGGAGTCAAGTTCAAAAGTGGGCGATTTGGCATGAAATAACCCATAGACGAAACAGGTACACGTTAGAACTCAACAAAAAATAAATAATAATCGAAACTTTTCCTTAGTTACCTTGAAGGTACGATTTTGTTCCACCCTTTTCGTAAAAGAGGACGTATGCTTCTCCACTCATAAGCGATTTTGGTGAAATTGGTGACATGTGTGAATCGTTGTATTTGTGCCACGCGCCAGTATACGGGTGTCTGCAGTATGCTGTATAATGCCCTCTGTAAGTAGTCCCACTGTTATTCAAAAGTGCATGTAGATTACAACAACAAGTAGCCACATTTTCTGCTGCAAAATTCTCCATATCCAATCCTTCTAGAGAAAATTCGATGACATCATTCAATTTGCCTCTGAATCTTTCCGTTGGAGAGAACCTTTTTAAATGTATTTCTAAAGACTAACAAATAGGGAGGTTGAAGTAATTTCAATAATTGCACTTCTGTACTTATTAAACTGTTGAAGATTTGTTTGTACTACGAATGAAATTGTATTTACAAGTATATACCCTATCATTAGCAAAATTCAAGTGCGTCACTTATTTGTAAATAAAAAAAAATGTTTTCGATATAAGTATATATTTAGTCGCAAAAACTCAGTGTTTTTAAATGATATATTCTTATGATATCTATGTACTTTTCAGTTGTGAATATCAGTATATGTGCGGTATTTCATTCTCAACTCATCTAATGCCAGTTTTCCGAATTGCTACCATTTTGAAATGGCATCGTTTCGCAAAATGATCTGGTATCAATATCAAGCATTTTAACGTATTTAGCCCTTAAAACTGTTTTCAAACACTTAGTCAGCTACTCTTAAAACTATACATTCTTACAAAAGTGCTTGTATGAAGATGGGATTTCTCACGTATAGTTTGGATGAATATTATCTATCGGGATGTTTTGGCTAAGGAGCTTGTTTTATCCATCATAAAGGCAAAATTTCAAAGGAGTTTTAGGTCAGTGACGGATTTTAATCCTTAATAACCTCTTCCTGTTTTTATCAAGATAAAAATTGAAGCACTGTGAATACTGTAGTGGCTTTTTCTGTTGGTATCCCGAATATATAAATAAAAATGAATAACTCAATGGTGGCCATTTTGAACATTTATTGGGGAGTATATAATAGTTTTAGATTCAGTTCGAAGTGCTTCAAATAGACGAAGAAATGAATTGGTGTTTCATGAAAACACTTTCTGGAAGCTTTGAGTCGCCATGTATATTGGAAATACTAAAAACACCCAAAACTATCCCACCTAACCTAGTGCTTCAATTTTTTTTGCGAAAAACAGAAAAACGTTATTACAATGGTTAAAACCCGTCGTTTAGCCTTCATAATCGATGAAATAAACTTTTTAGTCAAAACATCCCGACAGATAATATTTATCCAAATTGTATGTGAGGAATCCTTTATTCATACAAGTACTTCTGTAGAAACCTACAGCTTTAAAAGTAGTCCGACTCTGCCGCAATACCATCACTCCCAGAACTGTTTCTTAACAGTTTTATAGGGGTAACATAGTAAATAAAATACGTTGAAATGCTTGCTACTGATACCAATTCATTTTATAGAACGACGCCATTTTAAATGATAGCGATCCGGGATACTGATATTAGGTGAGTTGAAAATATGAAATACCGCACATATAGTGATATTTACAGCTGAAAAATACATAAATATCATAACATTATATTATTTGAAAATGAAGTGAGAAAATTGATACTTTGACAGAGTGAATTTCTGAATAATTAATAATTTTACCGAAAACATTTATAAATGGATGGCGCGCTCAAATTTTGCTAATAATAGGATCTATATATTTGTCAATATAGTAAAATGCAGTAAAAATATCAATCTTCGAAACACAATGTCTTTGACAGTTTTATGAGTGCAAAAGTGAAATTTTAAAATGGCCTTTCTATTTCTTAGTTTTCAGTTGATGACATATCAATCATATTTTCCTAGTGTCCAATACAAAATTATTCTTGCGTCTTCAAGAAAACATTTTTAACAGTTTTTTATTTTATTGTTATCGTTTTCGTCTGTATTATATTTTATAACGCTTACTTGGAACTACTGAAAAACTCTAATGAAACTGTCTTCTGATTATTTTATAGGTATCGTTTGAATATGTTGCAAAAGTGCAGTAAGGGAAGTCTTTACAAAACTACTTTTCAAGAGTGTAAGAGAAATTTTATAGTAACTGCCAAAATGGTTATGAAACTGTTTTGTAGTGTTTGTAAAAGGCCTTACAAAATATTGATAATAACTATAATGTTTTATAAAACGGTGCCAATTTCCTATTTATAGTTGTTTACACTTATCAGACTGTGTTGAAATATTATACATGTAATGACAATTTTTTAATATTCATAGAGATTCATTTGATATTGTACATTTATTAATGATTTTGAATTTGAATTTGTGTGAGAATAAGTTGATTCCTAATATTACTCATTGTGTTATTTTGAGTCCTTGTTTCTGTATTTTATACCTGTGATTATCACGTAACGATGGGCTGATTGAAATGGGACATGTAACATAGATCTCATTCCATAATTTTTTATTTATAAACTCCCGAAGGAGTATTGGTATGTACCGCTCTCAATAATTTCAAGCATTCTCCACTCAACTGGTGAACATTTTTTGAGGCATGTTGTTATAGTCCGTTGAGTTTGACCAACATCTTTTTTGTCGCGATCCTCATAGCTGATTTCGTAACTCGCAGACTTTTCAGTCCCGTCCTTTAAAGAACTTTCAAAATCCAAATTTTTTTTTTTTATTTGAACCAATTCATTGGTGTATTTTTTAATCTTCTTTATTCCTTCACAGATCCTAGTCCTCTATTGAGATTTGTTATCAGCAATAGAGCTGATGAAATGAAAAATTTGATCGTTCATCAACGTAAATTAACGATAATTTCCGCGGATGCACATCTTCAGGAAGCAGCAGGAGGCTGCACACCTTAATGAGGATCTAGAAATGATTTCGATTCAGGGTGGAAGTGACCAGCTTCAATTCATTGCCACGAAAACCCAGGCATCGGTTTTTTTCGAAAAGATAAATGTCTCTCAACCGGATATAATAATACCGGAAAAGACAATTCCGCCTTTTGCCTCGATGTGTTCATTGGGGGATAAAATGGACATCAATATGTTTCAGAACAATAATGTTGCTTAATTTGCAAAGGCTGCTTCTCAAAAACTTGGAACACTGTTCCGAACCAGAAAACTGTACACACTTCCGAAATATTGATGCCTCATAAAGCTCAGACCAGACGTTCTTTGGAGTATTGTTCTCATGTATGGAGCTCCGCCGTTAAGCATACTCTGAAGCTACTGGATTCCATCCAGGAAAGTCATCGGCCTGATTGGAGACACGAACATCACTTGCAACCTTGATAACCTGGAACACTGAAAAAATTTTGGAGATTTGTCTCTCTTTCATAGATTATTTCGCGGGAGGTATTGAAGTGGCTTGGCACATTCTATTCCACCAAGAGCGCTACGTATCAAAAACACGAGACGGACTGTGGCTGCTCATCGTTTTGAGGTTCAACTCAGTACATTTCGAACTTCACTGTTTGAGAACTTTTCCATTTAGAGAACTGAGTTTATATGGAATAAACTTTCTGAGAACGTTCTTCATCAATAATTATTATCATCCATTGCAAGTTTCGAAGATAAACAGCGTCAACCCTTCTCAAATTTTACTTCACCACCACCAACAACGATTATTTGATTATATTATTTGTAATTTATTCATATTGTATAGGGTTTCATCCATGAATTGGATATTTGTCAATACTTTTTCAGTTTTTGTTTTTTCCATTCTGACATTCATCATTGATAACAATATTTCTCACTAATGACAAACTCAGCTACATTTATAACGCCAATTATTTAAACGTAGTGTCGAATATTGTATTCGTAGCGTTCCATATAGCTTAATGCTAATCCTGTAACTCACGAACATTTCTCAAGAAAAGTTGAGAGCACTTTCGCAATTTACAAAAGTTTTGAGAAAAATTAATTGAGTGAGACGGTGAAACTTGAGTTTGACACGAAAGTTCATTTCTATTCGTGGGATTTGGTGCAGCATGAAATTTTGATAAATCGAGTTAGTGAAGATTTGTTGAGCATAATTTGACCCAGGTGGAGAGAGAAAACGACTTTTATTCATTCAGAAATGATGAAATTTTTGAGTTAATGAATTATTTCTTGTTCCAGTTGGATTGCTCGATTTGTTAGCTTTGTTGAAACACATTCCGTCCTTCAATGCTTTCGGCGGAGTAGTAAAATTAATTAATTAAAATCAAGGTACGTTTTTCTCTCATGAGGCCTTACGCTTACCTTCACGAACAGTTTTTTCCATATGTGTAACCTAGTTAGGGCGAAATTGGACGAAAATTCTTGGTAACTCAACTGAATACAGTAAGAGAAGAAAACATTCAGGCGAATTAAGAGAAAACATCTATGAAGGACCGAAAAAGAGAGCAGAAGAGAACGTATTTGAAGCCTAGCAAATGGTAAAAAAGAGAATAAGGAACGGGAGATGAAAAATAGATAAAGAAGAAATACTAACCTTTTGTTAGTTGCATTTTACTCACAGAAATTTGTGAAATAACTGAAAAGTTTTTCATAACATTGAGAAATATGAAATCGTTAACACAATCGAAAGTAACAATCAAAACGATGAAATACTGATCTGCGGGAAAAAAAAGAATACCATATAACTATAAGTTTATTGAAATAAGCATTTCAAATGCGATATAATATTCAATAAGGCAATAAGGCAAATAAGGCAATATAATAATAAACTTAATAAATAACAATTCAGAAAAAAAATAAAGAAAGTAGACGATGAAGCATTGAGTTACATAACAATCAAAAATTGGGCAACAATATATACATGTTATGACCCTGATACAGCGATGAATATGTGTCTTACAAAATTCTTGAATGCAATTAAAAAGGGTACTACGGTTTCCTGAGTGAAAGGAAATAAGGAAAAGGGAGAATGGACTGCAGCAGGATTAATTAGTGCTCTAAAACAAGAGACAAGTTATATAATCTATGCATTGAACAGACAAATGATGAAACAAAAAAGACTATTTTGCCTTCAAAAATAAACTCAACAAATTAGGTTCTGAAAAAAAAATTATTACAGAAATAACATCAAGGCGAACAACGATTATACAGATACTTTATGAAAAATCACCAAGCAAACATCATTAGAACCCTAATTTTGAATTCTCTCTCTTATCTTTTTTCTATATTCATAAAAAATATAAGAAAGCTTCACTTACTATTTGAATACAATTACATAAGATATACAACTGTACAAATGTCATGCTGATTTAGACATCACATAACAGGCTATATTTGCATAGCGTGAGTCTACATTATTGATTGTTTTTGATATTGATGTTTGAATGTAAAAGAGTACTGAAAAATATATTGAATATTAAATTGAATTGAATTGAAACGAGAAATTCATCCATAAACAAAATCGCATGACGTGAATATCTCCAAAGTCACCAATTTCTATGAAATTACAAATAATAATAATAATAACTGTAATCACAACGTATACAGACTAGAGTACAATTTAAACAAAATATATGAACGAAGTGGTTTGGCGATAAGAGCAGAGCTCTTGTTTCGCAAGAAGTTATAAAGAATATGTAAGTACATAAATATTTTTATAAGGGTAAGTACGGCCTTCATGGAGTAGAAACTACAAAACATTTCATCAAATTTTGTGAATTTGGTGTTATAGTTAAGCAAATTATATTTCGGCTTGAGGTAAAATAGGCTGATTGAATACTAGACAAACAAAAAGTGAGAAAAATAGATAAAACCTTAGATAAATATTACACGTTCTATCAGAATAAAATATTAATGTACAAATAGATGCAGTCTTAGACAATATGGATAAGATTATGCTACTTACAATACAGTATGATACAACTTTGGGATAAATTTGACTAAGACTCATATTTTGTGACGTACGGTGTCATATAATTTAGTTGCCATGAAGGAATATGCTCTTTATAAAATTGACTTTTTAACAGTAGGGTAGGTTAGTTGGTCGCGATGTCATGTGTTATAGTCGTGCTTTCGTGACGAGGCTTTATTTTTGCTGAAATGATACTTCACGTTTGTACAATAGTAGTATAATTGTCTCGTATCCATAACTTCACACTCTTCATACAGGAGATCTGACGAAAAACGTGAATTTCTAGACATGATCGACTTCATGAATCTCCTTTGTAATACCTCTAACGGATTGAGGTGTACACGCAGAGCTGATCCCCATGCTGTTATACCATATACCAAATGGCTCTCTACTAGGAACGGAAGTTGTGAAGCATTGTTTGCAGTTTTGTTTATTGTATATTTTATATGAAAGTCCCACCTTAAGTATCTCTCTATGTAGACATCCAAGTATTTGATTTCTCTCAGGGAATCTATTTTTATTGTTTTTTCTTGTTCGCCGACATCAAGAGTTTCAAATGGACAATCATTTTATAGAATGCAGCTTAAAATGCAAATTCACTGTCAGGAGCCTTTGGTCAAACCGCTTCTTGTGCAAGTGGAAATCTGTTTCTACGTTCTTTTTGAAATCAAGCCAAGTGTCTGCCTCATAAAATATCGCAGTATCGTCTGCGTATCCAATTATTTTCCCAACGCTGTCCAAATTGAATAATTCATTTAGATATAAATTGAAAAGCAGAGGACCCAGTACCGTACCTTGTGGGGCTCCACATTCTATTTGTTTTTTATTGCTCATTATATCTGCAATTCGCACAACTTGCATTCTATTTCGAAGATAGCTTTCAAAAAGCGTTTGGCAGTTCCCTCTGATACCATAATTTTCTGAAGTTTGTAGAAGTAGTTGATGATCGACAGTATCGAAAGCCTTCGTTAGGTCTATAAATAGACAAGGTTTCTCTTTCTCCAAGGATTTATGTATCAATTTTGTTAGTTCAAGAATCGCGTCTTCGGTTGAGGTTTTTTCTTTGAAGCCAAATTGTTTATCTGAAGTCAATTCGTATTTGGTTATCAATGAGTAAATGCATTCAACTCATTCTTTGGGTGAATCTTGCTTCACAAGTGCTCAATCGTAACCTGTCACAAAGCTCGAGCAACTATGCAACTTCTCTTTTTCTTTCAATTACAATATGTTTTCATTTGTGCAAACAACTTCTCTATATCTCTCACCTACTGATGTAAATGACGTCACTAAAATCATCGGTGAGCTCAAAAATGAAAAATTACTGAGACCAGATGAAATTGGTAATGAACATCTGAAAATAGCAGTCAGTTTTATTTCAGAACCCTTGTACTATACAATAAGTGTTCGGGAAAAGGAGTCTTTGTAAATTTGACAAAGGCCTTGGACACTTCGAGCCATGAAATTTTACCGGATGAATTGGTACATTTTGGCATAAATCCAGTTGCCTTGGATCTCCTTAAATATTATTCGACTGATAGGAAACAGATCAACGATTCTATCAGTAATGAGGTGTAATCTACGGTGGATACCGTACTTTGTCCATACTCTTCAATATTCATCAGAATCAACTCCTCACTTCGAATACTGTCGGTACTATATTATAATTCGCCTATGAAACAGGTATCTACTGCAAAGGCGAAAACTGGATGAACATTAAATTTATTAAGGTTTTCGCGGCCAAGATTTTCAGTGTTACGATCTTCTTTAGGATACAGTTCCAAACCACGAAGGCCTTCAAACACGAACGAAAATCATAACTCTGGATGAACATTGTCTCCTAATAACTCTACACACTTCTTTCAGCGATGCTCTCATCTGTATAATCAGTTATTTCTCTGCAAAGTAATTGTTAGCGAAGGTGACTGCTTCTTCATTCTACAAAAATCTCTGTCCTCCAAGCGCAGTGTTCAGATGAGGGAACAAAAAGAAGTCGCTTGGGGCTGGATCTGGTGAAAAAGGCGGATGGTGTAGCAGTTCAAACCGGAATCAGTGTAAAGTTCTGCCTTCAGCTCGTCAAGTGATACTCCTATTTTTTTCAGGTAATCGATTGAAATAGCACCATGACTATCCCAGGAAACAGTCGTCAGTCCAAAAAAACAGTTTTTGCATGTTTCATCCTAAATAATTATTCGTCCTCAAAACTTTATTTCACCCAAACTGCGCCAACAGAGGATTCGAAATGTTCATTCGAACACGTTTTTAGTCTTACGTGAGCAAACATGGCACCCAACAGCTTTCTCATGTCTAAATGTTGATTCAATATGTGACAAACACGTTCTTGTAATATGTTCATAACTTCTGCTTTCTCTCTTACTTCAAGTCGGCGGTAGTTCAGCACAATTTGGTGAAATTTGGCGATGTGTTCGTCGGTAGTTGCAGTTTTTGGACGTCCCAAACGTTCACCGTTTTTCAAGCTCTTACGATCACATTTAAATTCAGGTGTCCAACTCATCTTTGAACCGCGATAATTCGCATAATGCGTTCCAAAAACAATTATCAATGACAGCTCGACACTCGATTCAGCCCAAATTCATAAAAACCTTCAGTAGTGTTCTACCAAACAAAACTGGTTTTTACGACCGAAACCGAATTTCGGCAACGGTGTCAGTTTCAGCCGAAACTTCCTCACAAAGATTATGTTTTGAAGAAAAAATAAAGAAAACATTATTATAATCAGTCAGTCTCTTTATTATTTTATCTTTAAATGACAACGTTATGCAGTCTTAGACATTTTTAATTACTGTTAATCAACAAATTAACATAACAACACCTTATTTGAGAAAAAATATTAATTGCACCACAAAAATACTTAAAATTGGTGAGGTGTTTATTTGAGTAGGTGTTGATTTGTCTTTTGAATATTATTAATGATTTTTCAAAAATATCAAACATAAAGTTACTTGTTCAAGTACTCACTCAATATAATAAGGTAGGTACCTAATATTTATGTAATAAACAAAGTCAATCACAAAGTGTGTCACGACATAATTAGGCACGTGGACGCGGCAAAATGTCTTCGTCGCTTGTATGAAATTCAATGTGCCGAACATGACCGATCACAGCGCGAGAACTCCTGAGTGCAGTTTCGGTTGTGGTTTCAGCAGGTTTGCCGCCGAAACCGAAACCGGTTTTTCCTGCCGAAACTCAACCGAAACCGAACTTTCGGTCGGACACTAACACTCACACCAACTGACTCGAACTACTGTCAACTAACAACTGCACGTCCAAAATGGCTGAAACTTTAGTGAGTAACTGTCAACAGATGAATAAGGTATTTCACTAAATTTTACTCACGAGTGCTGCTTCTTCTTCTTCAAGTTGAGGTCGGAAACTTTCCAGTCCACCTTCGTATAGATTAGTATATATCCGTCTAAATAACTTTTCAATTACCATATTATATGTGACCATTTTTCGAAACATTGAAATCGGTATGGTAAGGTGTCCTAGAATGATAGACACATGCCATTGTAAAATTTTTATAGACCTTTAACTGGTTGAATATATAGAAAATTGATTGGTCAGCGTTTTCGATGAAAATTCACAAGATAGCACCACTCAACTTACAATGAAACATGCACCTACACCTTTTCCATTATTCTCTTCGTCTATCGGCCATCAGATACGGAGAAAAAAAATTTATTTCGAAATATTTATAGTTGTGGAGTTTTTTCCTACAACAATTTCCTTTTTCATTTCATTTTCTTATACTATTTAACAAACATTTTTTACAAATTCACGTTCAAATATTTAAAAATCAAATTTCTCTCTCTTTTTCATTTCTTTATCGCAATTCAATTTCAATTTAATAAAACTCGCGATTCCACTTTAACATTTCATAAATTGTATCTTTGCAAAATTTCCATCGGTTGGGTTTTTTATGTTAATTCTTTTCTTCTTATTTTTACTCAGTATGTTTGTATTTTTTCATGGCAAATCGAATATATTCATGACCCTGACCATATTGTCAGTGACGATTATTTCAAAAGTGACTTGAGTAACATTTTTAGCAGAGGCATTCATTGATTCGGTTCTGGGATTTCGACCAGGAACTAACGCTAATTTTCATTTCCTCGCCACGAAGTTACAATGTTCGCCATTTTGTTGGTGATATTATTAAATTTTATTATTTGTATACGCTGTGTATATACCTAATATATAAGAAACTGAACAGAATGACAAAATTTTGGATTAAATCCATGTTAGCCGGTTGATAGCCGGGGGTTCGACGTGGGTGCCTTGTCCACTCACTCGAATCGACCGCCGTGTTGGTCGCTGGTGCAAGCCCCAGGCTGAACGATCGATTTTTACTTGCTATCGTCCCACACGTGTTAGGAATCACATGTTAAAAGGTAAAACCTCGTTAGTCCTTAGCTCGCACAAGTTTTGACTTCTGAGGGTTGTCGTTCGTAGGGGTGCGAAAGCTGCTTAACGAAAAAACATATTTTTAACAGATTTTTTTTTAGTGAAAATCAATTGAGATGAATTCTCCAAAAAATTAAGAATGAAAAATTGAATTTTCCTTAGCATCATAACACCTCAACTGAATCAGTTGAAAACCATTCCAAAATCCACAGCCAGTGTTCTATCTCAGTGAATTTCAATTACTTTTCCACAAAATCAATATCGCAACAATTAATTAATGACCAGTTATATTTCACAGCTACCTACTTAAACTTTAACAAGAACCATTCGGAAGAAAAACGAGCAACATAATGGGATGGATGTAGTAGGAGGGTCATTTTCTGTTGTAGGGTCCATTTAACGTTATAAAGGGCGCAATGTATATGGAGGAACACCAGACTACCTACCCTTCTTTCATATACGATATTTATTGGACAACAAAAAGTTCAAAGGCCCTACATAAATTTGGAATGTCAGTCAGTGGAACCCTTATAAATAGCCCTTTTTTGTTGGGAGATGCTCAAAATGAATTTGTTTTAGGATTGAACCGATATATCCCTGAGGTTTGCGGGAAACGAATTTGGTAGATTGAAGTGATTTACCGATATTTTCATGATATAGTTCACATTAACAAGAAGATGTTTCGATTAATAAATTGTAGATTGAATTGTGATCGGCTGAATCTGATCAAAAATATATACTCGTAAATAAACAACTCATCCCTGTTCATAACTATTAAAAATACATTCAGAATATCTTTAATCAATAAAAAGTATTCTTAGTTTAAGTAATGAGATCAATTCAGTATGATGTTAATCATTTTTCTATAATCAGACTTCTTTAACTCAGTCATTATTCTCTCACTCATAATCGTAATTATGGCACACATAATTCTTATCGTCACCAACGCATTCCACATGGGACCACATTTTACATTCGATACATTGTATCCACTGTTCATTTGGTCGACTATTGCCAAAAGTTTCTAAACAGACAAGGCAGAAGCAATCTTCGTCGTCAAATTTATTTCCCTTTTCTTTTGGTGCCTTCTTTGACTTTTTTTCTTTTCTCTTTTCTTTTGCACATATCAATTTTCTTTTACCTTCTCTGGTATTAGTTTGCAGTACCATTTTCTTGGCTTTATTTCGTTATTGGTGTTCTTGTTCAATTGATTTTTTTTCGGGAATATCCGTCAGAATGGTAGTCTTACGTTTTTTACGACCTTTATTTGTTTCAGTCCTCGGACCCGCTTGTGGTCAAGGTCTGGATAGAATTTGTAAATTGCAGCTCGCTAGGTCCTGCCACTGGTGATTTGGATTTCTGATCAAAAATTGAGTTGGCTAACACAGGATCAGTGTCAGCAGAGATCGGGTCCGGTATATTTTAATCAGCCGGTGGTTGGTCATTATTGTTTGACAAATCATTGCTATCTGTATGGTGAACAGATAGGTCAATTGATGTTGGAAGATCATCAGCTGGAGAACTTGTATCAACTTGAATGGATGATATTGCGTCAGAACTATTCAACACATCATTTGGCGGAATTTGTCTGTTAACTTGTAACGGCCGGTCAGTCACAAATGATGGCGCGTAGTCAACAGCAGTAAAAATATTCCTATTAAATGGACTTATGCCAGTACAGGTGAATCCAGCAATTGCATTTCTATTAGTGACAGAAAGAGGAAATGCTTCTCTAACAATTCCAGGAATGTAATGAATAGTCATCGTTCGACCAGGATGATTTCGCATCCAGTTGTCTGTAGCGGTGTTTATCATTTTCTTGAATGGCTCAAATACTGCTCTATCGAAAGGTTGAAGTTTGTGTGTGCAATGGGGTGGGAACAATAGCAGAACTATTCCATTTCCTTTACAAAAATCTAGAGCATTAATCGATATATGCGATGCATGGTTGTCGAGCAGTAACAAGCATTTCTGATAAACTGTGGGCTTGACTTGTCTTTTGAAATGTTGTAGAAATAGTAAAAATTCTGCATCCTGCATCCATCCACTAGCATTGCCAGCTCCAGCACAACCAACAGGACCCTCGCGTAATATGTGGTCTTGGAATCGTTTCAGTGGGAATACAAAAAAGGCGGGACATGTCCTCCTTGAGCATTGATGGCAACAGCAACAGTTACTAATCTTCCACGCTCTGCTGAGGTTAGTGCACCCACTTGTTTAATTCCTTTTTGAGCTACAATTTTGCTAGGTTTTTGAACAGTGCTCACCCCTATCTCGTCCATATTCCAGATATCTTTTGGCTCGAATTGGTACCTATCCATTACCTCAGCAAGATTATCAAAAAATTTACTCACATTATGCTCGTTGAAACTTGAAGCCCGCGACAGACTTGTTGCTTGAGGACATCTCAAAGACAGGCTGGGGTGTCGTTTTAAAAATCCCGTCAACTATTCCTTACCCGCCATTCGACTATCGTGCCACTTTTCAGGAAAAGTTTTTCCATTTTTAATCACTAACTCGTAGGCCAGTTTACGAACTTCAGATAGAGATAGCCCAAAATACACTGCAGAGCACTCAATTAAATAGTCGCGTAGATTACTTTTCTCATTATTAGTAAAAACTCTGTTGACGCAACGGCATTCCACAACTGCGCTAGTATTTCCTGCTTTTAGTTTTTTTATAGATCTATATAATGTTACATGGCAAACATTATATTTTTTTGCCAGACCTCTAATTTTTGTACCATCTTTAAAATGCTCTTCAGCCGCTTTTTGATAAACTTCCGTGTCGGTAGTTCCTCGTTCAGTAGTTCTTATGCGTTGTCTGTTGAAGTAAAGACACACATAAAAATATGATTGATAATTAAATCATTACGGGGACAAAAGTAACATGTTACTTTTGTACCCATAAGGTTATGTTACTTTCGTACCCGTCCACATTTTTGTCAAAACGTCCAACATAACCTTCAAACGGAACGTGCTATACAAAAATGAATTTATGCATTATATAGTCACTCTAATCAAGAATGAATATGCAAATATTCAGATTACTATCATCCTTTTCAGACTTCGTTAACATTCAATAAGAATACGTCTAAAAACTTACTTTTGATTTGTGAAAACACGTAATGTCCTGTCACACAGCCTAACGACGCATGACGCACGCGGCGACTGAACTCAATTGAGGGGGCGCTTCTGGTTATCGTCTGACGGCGGTAAAGCGGTGTTCGTCTATTGGATCAATCTAGAGAGCATTTGTTACTTTCGACCCGCTGTTACTTTTGTCCCCGGTCTCCCCTACTCATTATTAATTTTAGTATCTTGAGTTATAAAAATTATTTACACCACGTACAAGCAACACCTGTTGCTTCTGTGGGTTTCCCAATGTTTATTTGCAAAATATATAGCCTTGTTATGCTTGCTGTTTTTCTTTTTGTGTAAATAAACGATGATGATATGGAATTTCAATTTTCCAGAGTTATCAATCTACCCTCGTACTCGTCGCTCAATGTACCTATTTACAATTGTTTGTGTAATTTGATTTGATATGTTGAAAACAAATTCAACATATTCAAATCATCTTCTAGGAGAAAATCATATCTTTAACGAAGATTTCGAAGTTTTGAAACTGAATCATCTGGAAACAATGGAAATTAACAAACTTAAAAATTCTGACATTCTAGGAGAAAATCATATCTTTAACGAAGATTTCGAAATTTTGCACATAGAAAATGAAGGTTTGAAACCATTTGAAACCAATGGAAATTGATAAACTTAAAAATTTATGATGTGAGATATATATGCTTCAAGTAATCATGATTGAACAGGTACCTTAGGTAGAGGTATAGGTAATTTTTTGGAGGTAGTTAGGTAATAGGAATTATACGTTGAAAGGTAAGACCTCGTTAGTCCTTAGCTCGTGTGTATGAAGCAACTAGAAGTATTCAAATCACTTTATAAAGCTACTTCGTTAGCGAAACATATTATGATATTTATTTTTCAAAAAAATTTTGTGAAGATCAAATCGTGAGGTGTAGCTTTTGAAATTACTATGGATCTTCATCAAGTAACGGCCAAATCAGTCAGAACATTTTAATATGACTCAATAATTTGATTTAAGCATTCAGTTGTGTACAATGATACCAATTGCAATATTCGATGAAATTCTTGTAAAGTGGAATACATTCATGATATTGGATTTGTCATATCCAAAGTTTTTCAATTCGATAAAATCGGAAATTTTCTTATTCAGTTCTGAACTCGAAGAGGTTTAATCTCGAGATTGGATACCATGTAAGGAAGAAATGAATAAAATGGAAAAGAAGTTTTCGGCGTTCTACTTCTCCATCACTATGTAAAGAGTGGGAAACTTTCAGAAATTTATCCTCCAGTGTTGAACAGTCGTAAACTTTGTCAAATAATTGAGTGAATTGTGCTACATCTTCTGATTGAGAACTAATTTTGTAAGTGAAATTTGATATCAATATACATTATATGATTCCCGTGAATTAGGACTGTTTTTTTTCTTTATACAATGATCGTTGTACATACTGAAAAAATGATCACTATAATTTAATGTTCTCCATTGAATTATTTCCCCCTATTCGTATCTTAAAGTTTTCTGGCATAATATTCACATCATCTCGATAGGTTTTCATTGGTGACTTCGATTTTTCCTTTTTTTTTTGTTTCCTACGCTTTTTATAGCAATGTATAAGAAGAAAGTCACATAGCTTGTTCAACAATGTCTATGGATGTGGATAAAATTTTTCCAATAACTTGATTTCGGAAACATCGTCATCAAAACATAACTACTTCATAACACTACTTCATAACTGAAGCAGTACTAGAAGATTTGACTCAGGTGAATATCCGGACTATACATCATTTATTGTTCACAGTGTCGAATACTCTCAAAAATTATAGGTCCTCTCGCCTACAGTTCATCATGCCTTCCTAAATTAACTATAATTTAGAAAGGTGGGACAGTAACGATTACATACTGAAAAAATGATCACTATAATTTAATGTTCTCCATTGAATTATTTCCCCCTATTCGTATCTTCAAGTTTTCTGGCATAATATTCACATCATCTCGATAGGTTTTCATTGGTGACTTCGATTTTTCCTTTTTTTTTTTGTTTCCTACGCTTTATATAGCAATGTATAAGAAGAAAGTCACATAGCTTGTTCAACAATGTCTATGGATGTGGATAAAATTTTTCCAATAACTTGATTTCGGAAACATCTTCATCAAAACATAACTACTTCATAACACTACTTCATAACTGAAGCAGCTCTAGAAGATTTGAGTCAGGTGAATATTCGGACTATACATCATTTATTGTTCATAGTGTCGAATACTCTCAAAAATTGTAGGTCCTCTCGCCTACAGTTCATCATGCCTTCCTAAATTAACTATAATTTAGGAAGGTGGGACAGTAACGATATTTCGAGGGATATACCACTGAAAGTACATTTTCTGATGTGAAACATCTATAGTCGCACGTAAAACCGATTTATAGCGTAGCGACGCATGCCGTGGCGACGAGCCACCATGCGCAAGCGTCTGTGCGATTTTCTTTTTACTGGTTTGCCGTTACGCTATCTCTCTCGCAACACTGAACTCGGATACATATTGTGTATACAGATGTGTTTACTACACTATACATATCCTGTGTTTTACTGAATGAATAATTCACAAAAATAATTGAAAATGAAATAAATCTGACAGTGATAATTTAGAAAGTGAAAGAGAGCAGCTTCCTGCAAAAAAAGCAAAAATCACACTACGACACACTACCAAGTCATCAGTAAGTTAATTGAATTTTTTTATTTTATTATAAGATTGCATTGAGTCCTTGCATATTTGGTCTGTCTCAAAGCAAATACTACCCTCTTGGTTGATTAAAATTTGTAGTGTTTTCAGGGAGACCTCAACATTGATCTTCTGAATCCTTCATGTCAGGTATGTGAGAACTTGAATGGGATTTTAGAATCCTATGGATTGTCTCATGTTGTTGATGAACCTGCTCGTTACAATGTGACACGAAGTTCTTTGATTGATCTTATAATGTGTTCCGAAGATTCAAATATCACCGACCGTACTGTAGTTGATTGTTTCCCTTTTTCCGATCACATCTAGTGGCATGCAAAAATGCAAAATTGGTACTGGACAGTCCAAAATTCCTGCTTCCATGCATACAGGGATTTCAAAAATTCCGATAATGATGTTTTTTGGTAGATATTACGAATGCCAATTCATCAAATGAGAAATATAGATAAAAAAACTTCTACACTCAATTTGATTATCCTAAAAACTTTCGATTCCCATGCTCCTCTTAGAACTGTTCGAATTTCGAAAGAAAGGGCTTCATGGTTGACAGCAAACTTGAAGTTCATGGTGAAACTGCGTGATAGAGCTTCCACCAGATTCAAAAGAAGCAAACTCCCCTTCCACTGGGATTATTACAAGAAAATGAGAAACCTCACAAACCGCACAATTGAGTTGGAAAAGAAGGCCTACCTGGAGTTCCGTCTCAAAAATTTTTGGAAGGATTTAGCTTCCTTGGGCATACATAAAAAAACCAATAGAACCATCCCTGAAGAGCTCACTGATGCCAATGATCTCAATACCTTCTTTTTTAATAGCTCTTCACTTATCTCGAATCCAGGAAATGATATCATATCATTCCTTTCCAACAACTATTCCTTTGATGATGACAGTTTTGCTTTTTGTGACGTAATGGAGAATGAGGTGTATAAAACACTTCTCTTAATAAAATCCAATGCGGTTGGTGCCGATAATATCAGCATCATATATATGGTGCCGATAATATCATATATATATAAAACTGTCATCATCAAAGGAATAGTTGTTGGAAAGCAATGATATGATATCATTTCCTGGATTCGAGATAAGTGAAGAGCTATTAAAAAAGAAGGTATTGAGATCATTGGCATCAGATCAGATCAGATCAGTGGTATATCCCTCGAAATATCGTTACTGTCCCACCTTCCTAAATAGTAGTTAATTTAGGAAGGCATGATGAACTGTAGGCGAGAGGACCTACAATTTTTGAGAGTATTCGACACTGTGAACATTAAATGATGTATAGTCCGGATATTCACCTGACTCAAATCTTCTAGTACTGCTTCAGTTATGAAGTAGTGTTATGAAGTAGTTATGTTTTGATGAAGATGTTTCCGAAATCAAGTTATTGGAAAAATTTTTTGCGAAATAGCTTGATACATAAGCATAATTAAAAAACAATATCAATGAAAAGTCAATAATTTATTCTTAACTGCACTTTTCAAACAGTTAAACTTTGACACTGTATATATATATTTCCATGTATTTTGTTTCCTATCAATAAAAGCAATCATTATTATTATTATTACATATCTTTTTCAATTCAATCAAGCATTCATTAATTTTAATTTAATTTTTATGAAAAATAGTGTACCGAAATTTTTCCATATATATTTCAATCACATATTTTTTATGAATATTCAGTACCCAAAAATCATCACAGGGGCCACAAAATATTACTTTTGATATTTCACATCTGCAAGGCATTCCGTGACGGCTCACAATTTTTTTCATTTTCAGAATAGAAACAATGATCAGAATGAACTAAGCTAGAGTTTGATCATAACCTTGCTCTTTGCACAAATTACTCAACTGAAAATCTTGAGAGGAAGCTACAGGTTGACAGGTCAACCACGGCCTACTTATATCTAAAATTGGAGCGCTTGGTATAGGCCAGAATATTTTGCAAGTAAGCAATAGCTTTTTAACTGGTAGAACTATGTTTATAAAATACGTAGATACAACATCTACGCCCATTCAGGTTCCATCAGGGGTACCGCAGGGATCCCATATGGGCCCATTGATGTTCAACTTGTTTGTATCGGACATGCAGTTTGTTTTCAATCATTTAGATTTTCTTATGTTTGCGTATGATCTCAAACTTCATCAAACAATTACTTGCTGAATTAGATGCTGAATTAGTTCAAAAAAATTTCGAAGCTTTTTCCATATGCTGTAGAAGTAATTTGTTAGAGGTAAACATCGATTAGTGTCAAATCATTACGTTCGCTAGAATTAGAAGTTCAATATTCTTTAAATATGCATTGAATTATATATCTCCTAAAAGAGAAACATTCATTCACGATCTGGGAGTTAAATTTGAGAGCGAAATTGATTTTAATCTTCAAGTATCAGAAATTGTGGCAAAAAGTCTCAAAATGCTAAATCAAGTCTTGGAAATTGCTACTGATTTTTCCATATACAACGAAAAAGATTTTATATTGTGCTTTCGTAAGAGCCATTCTTGAATATTGTTCAGTTTTATGGGATCCATACTACATATAATGTAAATATTGATTTGACCAAGAATAAATATGAGTACAGTCAACTCTTAACCAAGTTAAATATAAAATCATTGGAAGATAGGAGAATTTCTATGAACTTGAGTTTCCTCTTCGAAATAATAAATAGTGAGATAAACTGCCCAGAACTACTTCAACTAATAAATTTTCATATCAAACAAAAAGATACGAGAATTCCTGATATTTTTCATATGAATTTTTTCCATACCAATTATGCTTTGAACAGTCCAGTTTCTTGTATTCTGAAGCTGGGTAATCAATATCATAACTAAGATCTGTTCAATGTGTCATTTCAGGTCTTCAAATATCAATTGAAAAGACCATAGATTTTCTGAAGCTTTTCTTCACCTTACAATAATCTTTGTAGGTACTAGATNATTAGACATGAGCATTCAAAAATACTTTGCAGTTTTTCACACTTTGTCAAATATGTTTTTGTAATTTGGCTTTGCCATTAAATAAATCTGTTTGAGAAATCTGAAATCTGTTTTTCGGATAACCAACTGTCGCATCCCTAAAAACGACAACCCTCAGAAGACAAAACTTGTGGGAGCTAAGGACTAACGGGGTCTTACCTTTTAACGTGTGATTCCTTACACAGGTTGGACGATAACAGGTGAAAATCGATCGTTCAGCCTGGGACTTGAACTACCTACCAACACGGTGGTCGATTTGAGTGAGTTAACAATGCACCCACGGCGAACCGACCGGCTACCTACCGACTACATGAATAAATAAATGAAAAACTCTTATTCCCATTCAAAAGTTAAGTTATCTTTGAAAATTATTGTGATAAATTCACCAAAATTTGATTAGTTCTGAGATTAAACGGCTTTCTTTGAAACACATGCCACGTTATCACATATTTTCGGAAGGCGCTTTTATATATATTACAAATCTCCATCGTTAATTATGTAGCCCCAATATATACGAACAAAACGAAAATAACCTTTCCTTAGGGAACCACGAGATAAATAGATAACAAGTAAACGTCAGCAATACATTTTCTTGCTAACCACGTAATTGCGATTTCGACTTTGAAGATTCCCGAGCCTCATTTAGTTATATTGGGATCACGGGTGTATTTTTATCGCTTTTTTGTGTGACTGGTTATCCTTACAGACATTGTGATTCATTTTTACTCTCCTTGAAAGATTGTATATCGACCTCTAGTGACGAATGTATATTCTGATTTCTGAATTTCCAAACACATAAAATAGATTCCATTTGAAGTGGAAGAACTTCATCCTGAGTTATGTTGGAAAATATACGTGAGTATTGGTATATTTTTTATTGACTCTCTTCAGAATGATATGAATGTCGTGTTATTGGAAGAGAAAATAGAGTCTGACTTCACCTACTTTTCGAAAGACCATGTTCGTGCTGAAATTAGTTTCATCACCCACTTCATCTTACGAAAGATCCTTAGAAAACAACTGATATGAAAGATTTTGTTGTCTTCGCCGTCACAATAAAATGAAAAAAAAGTATTTGAGGCATTGGGAAACAATTATTATAACATTACTTTAGATTTAGTGTTTTTATTATTGAAATTCTGAAGTTTATGGTTGTCCATTTCAATTGCTGCTTCAACTCTGGTTATTTCAATTTCTAAATTTTTTGTACATCACGTGTAGTTCGTCTTACTGAGTTTTGTATTTTTTATTGACTATGAAGTAATTGTACTCATTTAAAATATCGGGATAGTAAGGTAAAAAAATAGCCAGGTGGCAAATGTATTGCATTTTCAACATAACCTCCATGCAGTTCTATACAGTTTTCCCAACGAGGTTTTCCAAAAATCCAATGCCAAGACCTTGCCTGCAGATGAAACGGTCTTCGCCTTCTTTGGAACCGTTTCTCCCTTTTCAGTTCATTTTTTCAATGGTTCTGTTGCCTCGGGTGTGAAGTGATGCACCCATGTTTCATCCATGGTTATGAAACGACGCAAGAACTCTGCTCCGTTGCTGTGAAACTCTTCACTACACTGATTTTGCTGCTCGAGTGTGAGCAAGCGCGGCACCCATCTCGCACACAACTTTCTCATGTACAATGGCTGCCAAACAAATACTAACTAACGCAGCGTCTTCAAACTTGGAACATATGCTGCAGTGAACATGTTTGCATTGATCAGTTGACATGAAGTATTTCAGTTCAGTTGAATGAAAACCCCATGAAAATTCAAAAATCTCAATCAAATTTCGGGTCGATGTTTCTCTATTATCCAGTCGTACAAAATATCCATCGGTTGGGTTTTTTATGTTAATTTTTTTCTTCTTATTTTTACTCAGTATGTTTGTATTTTTTCATGGCAAATCATTGAAATACTCTATTCTCTCCAACCCAACGGTTATTACCGGAAAAGATGGATATTTAGAATGAAACCACTTGGGATCGTTCATTGTTAACACTTCGATAGATTAAGACGAGGGCCTAAGTAACCGACCCTTCTCGAATATATTTATGACCCTGACCATATTGTCAGTGACGATTATTTCAAAAGTGACTTGTGTAACATTTTTAGCAGAGGCATTCAATGATTCGGTTCTGGGATTTCGACCAGGAACTAACGCTAATTTTCATTTCCTCGCCACGAAGTTACAATGTATTTTTCTGTTCGCCATTCTGTTGGTGATATTATTAAATTTTATTATTTGTATACGCTGTGTATATACCTAATATATAAGAAACTGAACAGAATGACAAAATTTTGGATTAAATCCATGTTAGCCGGTTGATAGCCGGGCGGTTCGACGTGGGTGCCTTGTCCACTCACTCGAATCGACCGCCGTGTTGGTCGCTGGTGCAAGCCCCAGGCTGAACGATCGATTTTTGCTTGCTATCGTCCCACACGTGTTAGGAATCATATGTTAAAAGGTAAAACCTCGTTAGTCCTTAGCTCGCACAAGTTTCGACTTCTGAGGGTTGTCGTTCGTAGGGGTGCGAAAGCTGGTTAACGAAAAAACATATTTTCAACAGATTTTTTTTTAGTGAAAATCAATTGAGATGAATTCTCCAAAAAATTAAGAATGAAAAATTGAATTTTCCTTAGCATCATAACACCTCAACTGAATCAGTTGAAAACCATTCCAAAATCCACAGCCAGTGTTCTATCTCAGTGAATTTCAATTACTTTTCCACAAAATCAATATCGCAACAATTAATTAATGACCAGTTATATTTCACAGCTACCTACTTAAACTTTAACAAGAACCATTCGGAAGAAAAACGAGCAACATAATGGGATGGATGTAGTAGGAGGGTCATTTTCTGTTGTAGGGTCCATTTAACGTTATAAAGGGCGCAATGTATATGGAGGAACACCAGACTACCTACCCTTCTTTCATATACGATATTTATTGGACAACAAAAAGTTCAAAGGCCCTACATAAATTTGGAATGTCAGTCAGTGGAACCCTTATAAATAGCCCTTTTTTGTTGGGAGATGCTCGAAATGAATTTGTTTTAGGATTGAACCGATACATCCCTGAGGTTTGCGGGAAACGAATTTAGTAGATTGAAGTGATTTACAGATTCTTATTTTCATGATATAGTTCACATTAACAAGAAGGTGTTTCGATTTATAAATAGTTGATTAAATTGTAATCAAAAATGTATACTCGTAAATAAACAACTCATCCCTGTTCATCACAAAATGATGGAGTCAGTGACAGTAAAACAAATAAAATGGAAACTAAGAAGTGTAACTATCGAATTGAAATTCAAATATTTTCAAAAACTACACCTCACGATCTGATCTCCACGAACTTTATTTGAAAAATATATATCACATGTTTCGGTAACATAGTAGCTTTATCAAGTGTTTTGAATACTTAATGTTGCTTCTTACACTAATATTTATATGCTACAGGTAACCATAATTTAAACCACCTTCAAAAAATTACCTAAACCTCTACCTAAAGTACCTATTCAATTATGATCACCTAAAGCATATTACCTCACATTCACATCAATGATAATTCTTTCTGGGTATTTAAGAAAACAAGTTAAATAATTTCACTAGTTTGGACTTCCATTTTCTACTATATAAAATGATTTGAAATCCCTGAAACTACTAAAAAAGAAGAATTGAAAATGAATAGCTGGAAATAAAAATTATATTAACCAAAATAAACCTGAAATGAAATAATAGAAAAATAAAATTTCATTAGGATCAAATGAATGGTAAATTTGAGTATCGTCTGCATAAAGGTGCATTCGACAATATTCCAAATGTTTGATAATTTGACTTGTATATAGCGAAAAGAGAACAGGCCCAAGGATAGATCCTTAGGGTACACCTGACTCCAATAATAGGTTATCAGAATAGTTTAGGTCGTATCAATGCACGGCTAAAATCGAGCATAACGAAGAAAGTGCATTTACCCGTGTCTGTAGCTTCCATAATATCATCCAGTACATGGAGAAGTGCCGAAGCGCAACTGTGGCCTTTTCTGAAACCAGACTGAATAATAGGAAGGAGTCTGTGATTGTCAAGATTTGCTTTAATTTGCTTTTCCATTATTCTTTCAATTATTTTGGACATTCTCTTAGGATTTTCAGTTAACCACTCACTCAATGTATTTACAATTGTTTGTGTAATTTGATTTGATATGTTGAAAACAAATTCAACATATTCAAATCATCTTCTAGGAGAAAATCATATATTTAACGAAGATTTCGAAATTTTGCACATAGAAAATAAAGGTTTGAAACCATTTGGAAGCAATGGAAATTGATAAACTTAAAAATTCATGATATGAGATATATATGCTTCAAGTAATCATGATTGAATAGGTACCTTAGGTAGAGGTATAGGTAATTTTTTGGAGGTAGTTAGGTAATAGGAATTATACGTTGAAAGGTAAGACCTCGTTAGTCCTTAGCTCGAGTTTGCATTGATCAGTTGACATGAAGTATTTCAGTTCAGTTGAATGAAAACCCCATGAAAATTCAAAAATCTCAATCAAATTTCGGGTCGATGTTTATTTTTTGCATTTGAACGTTTGCTTAAACAATCGTTATGATTTCAATATTTCATAGACCACCATGTAGTTTGCGCTTACGAGCGGAAACCAACCACAAATTTTTATTTGAATTAAAGAAATACATACTTTCCTTATTGATTAGTTATATGATTCATTATGCTTTCTAGTGCGGTGCCAATCTCATCGAATCAAATTATAATGTCTGATTAACTCTGGAAGACTACGGAGAAAATAATAATAGTAATATTTATTATTTATTATTATTTTGGAAATCGTTAAAACAATATATACTGACATTATTGACATTATTGACATACTGAAAATATTTTAGATCGATAGGACAGGTAAGGAAATGTGAGAGGTGAAATTTTCAGAAAAATCATGCTTTGCGTTTTCCAGAAACGTCTAACCTACCATCGACCGTGAGTCACGCTGTATAATCTTTATTTTGATGCAAAATATTATGTCATTATTAGGTCATTCAGTATTTTGAATAGAATATGCAAAATAAATTGGAGCACTCGACAAATAGTGTTTGTTTTTGAATCATTTTGTTGTAAAAAATTGAGAAAACTAAGTACCGACTTTTTTGTCTCTTATTTCCTGATATTATGAATTTATTATATGAAGTTGAAATCGTAGTACAGATAAAATATTTCATAAACTACAAACAAAATAATATCTTCATTGAAATCTTCGGATCCTGCAAGAGGAATATAAATATACAGGGTGTTTATCAAACATACGGCAAAGAATTGAGGGACTATTCTTTGGACTATTTTAAGGATATTTTGTCCTTTGATAATTTTCAATAGGGAGCTTTGTTTCGAAGATACTGGGCGAAAAAGAATTTCAACTTTAACAATTTTGGTAATTTCAGAATTATTAACGTAATTATTAAATTATTCGTAATGTGCCCAATAGCAAATTCTTCGAAGTATACATCAACGACGGGTAGAAGTAGAAGAAAATGTGCAGGCCATGATAGAAGAAAATTCAGGTACCTCCACTCGAAAAATTGCAAATACTTCAAGTGTAAGTAACGAGGCTATGTGGGACATTCTTAGAGATAATTTGTTGTACCCATACCACATACAACGAGTCCAGGCACTTCTTCATGCAGATTTTCTTCCACGTATTACATTCTGTCTGGCTTTTGCGAACATTGGTTCAAATCCCTCAACTACTGACGCTTATATTTTCACCAATGGAGCCAGTTTGAGGTGACAAAAATCCACATGAGGTGCTTGGAGATCGCTTTCAATATCAGTTCTCGTTACACGTTTGGGTGGGAATTGTAGGTGACTTCCTGATTGGACCGGTATTTCTGCCAGGAAGACTTACCGGCGAGGTGTACCCCAACTTTTTCAAACAACCGCTACCTCAGTTTCTGAAGAATTTACCATTGTTCAAAAGAAATGCAATGTGTCACCGGACTTAAACATCCTGGATTATTTCCTATGGGGCCACCTGAAGTCATTGGTCCAGTCCAGTGGAAGATGTGGAAGATTTGGGAAATCGGATAATTGCTAGATGTAACGCAATCAGAAACGATCCTGGTGTTTTTGAAGGAGTGCGGAAGTAGATGAGGAGACGATTAAATTCTTGCATCCCGGGATAGTCATTTTCAACAGTTCTTGTAGATTGAAAAACATTACGTATAATTTTTGGNTTGTTCTCATGAAGTGAATCAGATTGATCAATAGTGTTTACAATTTCTTGTACGCTATCAATAAAATAATTGTTAAATGATTCTGGAATATCTTGATTATTTTCATGAATGACTGACTGACCATTTATTTTGACATAAATACCATCAGTAAACGAATTGCTATCAGATTTTGGACTCACAAGCTGTTCGAGTGTTTTCCACATAATTCTTGGATTTGACCTATTTTTATCAATTTTATCATAATAGTGTTTTTTTTCTTAGAGTTCCAGTGAATTCACACATTTATTTCAAAGAAATTTATAGTGGTTCCAATTTTCTTCAGTTCTATTATTTTTGAACATTTTGTCATCTTGTCACAATGTATTTTAACCTCGTCATACCATCGTTCACTATTTGACTTCAAAGTGTATGATCTTTCTGGTGCAATTGAGTCAACAAGTGACTCACACTGACTTTAGAAGTCTGGGGTGAATTATGAAAAGATTAAGTTACAAAATGCTGTTTCTGGTTTCATTCTAATTCAGATATCAGATAGTGAGACATCACTATGCAGTTTATTTCTCGGATAAACAGAAATCCAGTTCAAACATAATTTCGTCAGACGTTAAAGTGAGTGATGCTCAAAAACTACCTGAAACTGAAAAAACTCGTGATCTAACATCGAACAGCCCTGTTTCGACCCGCCAAAGTATCATCAGTGGTACTAGGCTGAACCACCGGTCGATGTTTCAGCTTGACTTCGCAACTGACCACCTTGAGAAGTTCTGTTCACCTTTGAGTCATGCAGATGCCATCCACTTCACCTGAAACTAGTATAACAGTAGCATACACTTACGTTATTCCAATAACAACATAATTCTCATTTTGCTTATTTGACTAGAGGCCATGAAAAATGGAAAAATGATCAATGCACCAAAGTTGTACACTTGGATTCTCAGTTTACTCTCGATGTAGTACCTATATCAAAAAGGGTGCAATATCAGTAATGGTATAATATTGGCAATGGTGCAGAATATGATGGGTAGTAATCCTAGACGTAGTAGACACTCAAACTCCCAAACTTAAATCAAAGAGAAAATTGTATTCACTTTGAAAGATTCTGCCAAAATGCTTCATGAAAGTAACTTTCACGAAGCAGTTTCACGACACAAAAAAGATGAAACAACACTCAGAATGAATGTGAAAAAATATGTGATTGATTTGTCGTTTCAACAGACGTATATAAGATGGGTTTATTTGCTAATTGCTGGAAATATTATGAAGGAGATTAAACCCTTCAGCCAGCGAATCATATAAATGCCAAGCGACTTGAAATGCAGAGGGAGGTAATGACAGGTAATGTCTAAGAAACAAAAAAAAGAGTCAAGGAGGAAACGACCACAGGAAAAATATAAGACTGCAGAAAGAAATAATTGAGGTATCAACAAAAATATTTTGGTTGTTTCAGATACCAGGTTACTTCATCTTCCTCTGTTTCATATATTACACCAAATGACCAGAGAGAGCAAACTATTGATATAAGTGAAAAATCACCTCAGAAGAGGTGAGTAAGGATTTCATAGATATTGAATTCGTAATACTCATCACAAAAACCTATGAGGATTTGAAACAAATAAGTTTTGACTCGAATTCTTCCACTACTAGCTGAGGTGCAGTGTTCAATAAAAAATCATGGCTTTTGGAATCAGATTAGATAAGAGAATGTATAGCTTCGAATTTCACTAGTTCGGACTTCCATTGTCTACTATATAAAATGATTTGAAATCCCTGAAACGAGTAAAAAGGAATAATTAAAAAAAGAATAGCTGAAGATAACAATTATATTAAGCAAACAATAAACCTGAAATGAAATTATAGTGAAATAACCTACAAGTGAAAATATAATAATTGAATAAATAAAAATTGAAGAAATGAAAAAAGAAAATAATAAAAAAGTGTAGAGATTCCAAGTCACGTTAGTTCACGACGTTTCGATTGTTGGTATCTACAATCGTCTTCGGGTGATGACTGGACTGATTCCTCCGAGATATGACTATTTATAGGTCGTTGAAATACTTTCACTTTCTCTGCTTTCCATTTACCGCTTCACTGATTCCGTGAGAGATGACCGTTTTGGCGGGAGTTGGCCACGAAATATTGTCAATCACCTTCAAACAAACGTATAGCTTCGAGTTCCACTAAATGATTTGAAGTCATTTACTTAGTTGAAAACTGATTGTAACATATTGATGAAGATAAATCAAATCACCATTCCGTATATAAACGAAATAGGTGGTGTAAAATTCTCAATAATGTTGACGATGTGAATCCATAACCCTTCGAGACAAAGTATTCACTAAATTATACAGCTCTCAATGAAATTTAGTTCAGTAGGCTAACTATAACTCAGTACAAAATGAAAAACTCATATATTTTGACGAAAGAACTTGATTCATTTCATGTGGACGCTTTCATTATATTGTGGTCAGTATAATAATTTATATACATTCTCACCATTTTAAATCATTTACAAAAGAAAACATTTGAAAAGAACCTGAATTGTCCTTCTGTCAAATGCATTTATGGTATTTCCGTCAAAAAAAGTCTTACTGTAAGAACAAAGATTATCTTGGTTAATATATAAATTCAAACATATTCTAAAATAAATCAACAGAAAGCGATTTCTCAACTCAATAAAATAAAATCATGATAAACACTGAAAATCAATACAATTATATCTCACATTTTATGACATGAATAGAGCCTAATGTGTCCTATTAACAATGAAATTTTATTGATGATTTTAATTATTATACGTTTGTTTCACAGTGGTTAAGAATGTTTCATGATGAATTTTATCAATTCGGATTTCCTTTGTCTGATATGATTCTACTATGATTTTAAATCCATCAGAAAACAAATAAAATGAGAACGAATTGGCAAAATTTCAATTATATAAAACAATAAAATGTGAAATAAAAATACAATGAAACGGATAAAATAAACAAGATACAAAATAAAAATGACCGAACCACAGTAAGCCCCCTCACCAGTATGAACTACCGAAAATCTATAAGAAAGATGTTATGCTCAGACTAATCATGAGTTTCAGAGATTCAGCTACTCAAAACTTGTTCAGATTTTTACTTTCAATGATACAAACACTACAAGGAGAAACTTCATCTTTTGTGAAGAATTCAAGGCATTTTGTCGAATTACTAGAATCAGTCGAAGTCACACAACAAGATCAATCAATCAGTAATTATGGAGTAACTAGAATGCTGTGTACGGACCTGTTATTACCAACTGAAGGTGAATTTTTCACGCGAAATGAGGGACTGATAATGGGATCACCAACATATATATGGAGTGGTTTCAAACTCTAGTCTTCGAACAAGTCCACAAGGAATCCCGAGTCTGGTTGAGATACTTTGACGACACCTTTATAGTATGAAACCATGGGAATACAGAACTAGACACCTTTCAGCAAACGCGGACTGCGATTCCAAAAATTGCATTTACCGGAGTGCGGCAAATCCTATATCGGTGAAACTGAGGGGTCATTGGAAACTCATCAAGTGGTTCAATGCTGAGATGATCCACAGGAAAAAACACAAAGAAGCTGCATTCACATCGTCCAACTACGCACTCAGCCAAGCTAGCCTAGAGAGATGTAACATGGAAATCTGTAACCAAACAGATAACGGTCAACTTCCGCTAAACCGGTGAAGCGAAAAGTGGAAAGAGGGGATAGGAAAAAACGCTCGAATCACCAATAGGAAGTCATCTCTTGGAGGAATAGTCCAGTCATAACCTGAAGATGATTGTGGATACTAATAATTGAAACGTCGTGAACTTGGTTTGAAATCTATTTCAATTCATTGTTTTGATTTTTTGCTTATTTATATTCATATTGTTTTTATTTTTCAGTACCCCTTTTTACCCTATGGCCATTTTCATTTTGTATCTTGATTATTCAAATTCATTTAGCTGTTCGATATAGTTGATATTTCATCCATTCATTCGAATTTTTTAAGTTTTTTCATAGATTTTAAATCATAGTAGAATCATATTGAACAATGGAAGTCTGAACTGATGAAATTAACTAGTATAATTCCAATACCCATCGATTGGCAGTGAATTGATCATTACATCTCAAATGCTTCTTTGAAGAAGTTTTCTGATGGAAGCCAATTTTTTTGTAAATCTTCTTCGACTTGGAAGCGTTCACAGGTTTTTTTATCATTCAGCAAAATCATTTACCCTTCATATATCATATTTGGAAAACATAACTAGCAGAATAATCACACTTTTGATTTGAGTATCTGTATAGATACTGTTTTTGAATAATATATATATTGGACAAACCCAATGTGAACTTGAAATTAGTAGTTCAGATATCATTCAAACTGCGGCATTTGCTAGGGACACCGTTGATAGTTTGGCCATACGTATTTGAGCAAGAAATATGTGATTCAAAATGTATTATTGATCTAATGGATGATTTCAAAAATATGCAGGTTGTAACAACCACTTTTTCCATTATATTCAGAAAAACTGTATTCAGTTGTCCCAATTCACTATTTTGAACTAAATCGAATTCTAACTGAGGTGATATTGATAAAAAAATTCTCGTACTTTACATTCAAACATATGTTTTTTCTGAATGAACAATAATTCCAGAATCACATAGATACTGAATATAGTTTGAATTATTCATTTCATTCTTCAGTCAAAACCTCAAAAACAAAGAAATTTATGGCGATGACACAAAGATCCAAGATCTGAAGTATTTGATGAAATTTGGTTTCAACAAAAAACAATAGGGATGAATTCCTACATACAATAGTGTTTTTTAGATTATTCTAGAGTATTTCATGTGAGTCAGGGTTTCAATTATCTTTCAATATTTCTATAATAAGATGATGAATATGAAGTACCTCTAAGATGCGTCAAATATCCAATTCACTAACATATTTTCCAAGATGTAAATGTCAATATTTGATAAAACAGCTATTGATAATCGTATTATTTCACACAGTGTGTCCAATTTCAGATCAGTGATCAATAGTAACTTCTATGAATAATTCCTTGGTACGTAAAGATTTATATGAATTATATGTGAAATGACTTGGCACCCACAAATTATTTAAACTCAAAATGAAGTGAAAAACTTTATTCTAGAAAGCACTTCATTTCATCAACATCAACATACCTATAGTTATAAACTGAAAATGAACACCTGCTCCTGAATAGAAATCAAACTTTCCGTACTGTTCTTTTATAAACCCTTAACCGAGCGATTCGAAGTCTAAATCTCCAAAAAATCTTTTCGGCTCCCCTTTCCGCGTTCACGTTATTGTACTTTGAAATTATAATCTCCCGGAGAAGTTGATGTTTTTCTTCTTATTATCTCCCTTCACGGACTTTTGAGTTTAAATATAAAGCTCTGGAACAATTCACGAGGTTGTGTTGTCCTATTATCAAGGATTTAACTGTTTTTTTTTGCTTTCACTTTCGGCAACCGGATTCATCCATCTTGAGCTCATTTTGAAGATTGAAAAGAGTGGAAGAATATGAACAAGCTGAATTTTAACTGATTTGGGTGTAAACAGTAAGGAAATGCTTTGGTAGTTATTTAGGCAGGCGGTATATGAAAGCATTTTTTCAGTCAAATCATTTAAATCAAATTGTGATATCGAAAAAATACAGGATAAAAAATGCCCAACAACAATTTCAAATATTATAATAGTTGCGAAACGGTTTCGAAGCAACAAATTATAAAACTATATTTTTTCCAGAAATGTTTTCAATGTGTTTATAAAACAGCTACAAGTAGAAAATTGGCACCGTTTCATAAAATATTATAGTCGTTTTTTTATATTTTGTGAGGCTTTTCACAAACATCACAAAACAGATTTATAAACATTTTCGCAGTTACTGTAAAAATTTTCTAACACTCCTAAAAACGAGTTTTGCACAAACTCCTAAAATAATTAAGTGACAGTTTCATGAGAGTTTCTACAAGAAATTGTGCTAAATATGGTCCAAAACATAGCCTTAATTGAAATTAAGTACATCAGTACTCTCAATTCATGAAAAGTTGATATTTTGATGATGGTTCGCACAAACTCAAAATATTCAAATAACACCAAGAAATCGACTCAATATCATACAGGGCGTGCTAAAATTATTATTATTTCCATTGTGCATGAAAGTAGTCGAAAGTTCATTTTTTCAAATGAAACCCCCTGTATAATACTCGATAAATTGAAAGATGGTGTAAAATGCTTCAAGATGATATATATGTCCCTATACCTAAATCGTCAAGTTTTCTCAATAAAGCCGTTTTTGTGGAAAGGATGTACCATTGATCAAAAGAAATGCAATGTGTCACCGGACTTAAACATCCTGGATTATTTCCTATGGGGCCACCTGAAGTCATTGGTTTATACTACTACAGTGGAAGATGTGGAAGATTTGGGAAATCGGATAATTGCTAGATGTAACGCAATCAGAAACGATCCTGGTGTTTTTGAAGGAGTGCGGAAGTAGATGAGGAGACGATTGAATTCTTGCATCCCGGGATAGTCATTTTCAACAATTCTTGTAGATTGAAAAACATTACGTATAATTTTTGGTAACAAATTGTTATTGTCGAGATTGAATTTCGCTCCGTATTTTCCAAATCGTCCAATGAAAAAAACATTGAAGGACAAAATATCCTTAGAATAGTTCAAGGAATAGTCCCTTGGATTTTTGCCGCATGTTGAATAAATACCCTGTATATCTTTGATGTATGAGAAGAGTAACTTGCCAAATCGGTGACTATTGATTCCACTTATTGAAACACATAAATAAATAGATTGTCTGTTATGAAAGGACTGACCCGTTACTTGTCACTACTTTTTGTAAAAACAGACAATTTGCCTTTTTTTAGTTTTTTTCTTTTTTTGCTAGACGTTTGAAACTGATAAGTTGATTGTTCTACGTTGAAATGTTTACCGATCAAACAACTCCTCTTGATTCTCAACAACACAAAGAGTCATAGACAGAACATTTACCCTAAACATACGACCAGACACTGTAGCAATTGCTTGAGATATTCGCAGGTTTCTCCTTGCGGCAGCTGTTCACCAGTTCCAGCTGCCTCAGACTAATAAACCGATGCAAGTAGAACAATTGTTTGTTTATTTCAGTTAATGTAAACCAGACTTCAATGAACTACAAACAAATGTGGGTTTCTAAGCAAATAAATCGTTTGTGTTCGATTGTGGAGTTCAGCATACTTGTCGTTGATCAGTCTAAATTCCCAGGATTTATT
>NW_019289655.1:223439-261929 GCF_000500325.1 Leptinotarsa decemlineata
CCCCTCAACCATAGTATATAATAAATATATACAATAGATCCCTTTAAATACTTCACTAACTTTCTTCAAAAGCTTCTGATAATTTCTCTCCCATATTCTCAGTTTCATTATCACTGTTATCACTGTCGTCATTCAAATCAATAACGAATTCATTTCCACCAATAATATGGAAGTTTCCAATCTCCGTATAGTTTCGTTCAAGTAAAATTACTTTTTGAATGCTTTTCTGCCAGTCTTCTTCGGCAATATCATCATATACTTCTTCTTCAATTGACTCTATTACCGTCTTATCAAATTTTGAAAAACAATTTTTACGCCTGGTGATTTGTTTAAATTTTACCCAAATCAACTCGATGGGACTGGAAACACAAAAATAGCAATACTATCAAGGTCATACACTTTCACAAATATTTTTGTCTATGAAACTTCAAGTACTTGGTTTTTGGTATAGTAATCTTCAAAATACAAATTGTTATCTATTAACTTTGTATTTTATCCCTCCTTGAATTTTCATTTGGTACGTTGAAAAGCTATCGCGAGTAATAGAACGCGTCAGGAACTATTATACTTTTCGAATCCAAATTTGGGATAAATGTGTTTTCAAACCATTTTTCGAAAATATTAGCTTCCATGTTCTTATGATAGTCAACATTGCAGTCCTCAAGTTTTTTCCACATAATTTCAAAGAATTCGGAACCCATCCTTTACTTCACCCGCAATCATTAGTCGCGATCCTTTGTTTGCAGGCATATTAGGCGTACACATTCTCGAACCATCAGTTCACCCTTACGTAACTTTTTCGTAACTTTGTCGAGACTTTCAATTCAAAGCAACTTTTCTCCTCAACATATTTCTATATTTTCTGAAAATCTTGAACGAACTTTATATTTTTTGGCCTATCCTGTATGGTGTTTGTCATAAAGCCATTTCAGGTACACTTCGTATAGTTTTGGAACATGCACCAACTTTTGTCAGGAATGAAATTTTCTCAGAAATCGATAATAAAAAAGTTTCCCATTTGTTGCAGACTTAGTGGACCACAATGTATAAGTGTGCATTTTGATTCCAAAAACAATTCATGAACTGCCCAATGAATCCCTTCCGATGAAGGGGAGAGAAGCTGGGAAAGGATTATGGAAAGATGTTCGGCTAGCGATGTATGAGGAAAACAACTGGAAACGACGTTTATACGTTCCAATCACGCACGGGAATTGGGGATTACTGTCGTTCGACCGGTAAACTGGACATCGCAGCTGGATCAATTCGATCTTCTACCCGGTGTCATTTACAGATCCCAAACGAAATTTCGTTTGGACTTCGTGTTATGGTCGCGATTCAATATCGTGTGGGTCTGACATATACATTTGATTTTAGTTCGTTGTTAAAAACCTGCAGTAAAAATTGAAAGAACTCACTTATATGTAACCTTTGTTTGAAGGTTATTCACAATGTTTCATGGTGAATTTGATTAGTTTGGACTTCCATTGTCTGATATTATATGAAATGATTCGAAATCCCTGAAACAACTGAAAAAAAGGAAGAATTAAAAATGAATAGTTGAAAATAACAATTATATTAGGCAAAGAACCTGAAATGAAATAATAATGAAATAAAATACAAGTAAAAATAGAACAATTGAACAAAAATAAAAAATTGAGAGATTCCAAGCCAAGTTACTTCACGACGTTTCGATGGATGGTATCCGCAATCATCTTCGGGTAATGACTGGACTGACTCCGAGAGATGACTGTTTATGGGTCATTCAAGTAGTTTCACTTACTCAGCTTTTCTTTTTCCGCTTCACTGGTTTAGTGAGAGATGACCATTTAGCGGGAGATGGCCATTTTGGGCTTGATGATGAGTTTCCATAATATTGTCACCTCGCGCGCTGAAGCAAGTATCTATGCCTATTGGCATTACCCGCCGCTGAGAAAGTAAACACGCTGCGAGCATCCATCGAAAGAACCGGAATAATGTGGAACTCATAGCGAAGATAGCGGAACGAATCGAAGACAACAGAATGTTCGAAATACTAGACTAGCGGTATATAAGGCAGCCCACAGGCAAACACGGGTAGTCTGAGATTAGAGCTCGGAAATTCGAATCCAACAGCGAGGAAGGCGTTACATTGTGAATTGAAGTATTGTGATTAGTAAAAGTGTAAATTGTATAGTTGAATAAGGTTTTGAATGAGGATACCATTGGTTTATTAGTTATCAATTATCCACCTACGCAAAAGAAAATTCAATAAAACGCAAGGACATAACAGTGGTGACAGCGGTGGGATTAATAGTGGTACTGAAGAATGAAGAGAGAAGCGGATTAATTGTGTATGGTGAATACTCGAGCGAATAATTACGACGAGATGGCGGAGATAGCAAATATCCTCGATTACTCATAAACGATGAACGAGGAACAAGAAAGGAAAAGAAAAGATGAATTGGAAGAACAAGAAAGAAAACAAGACTCATTCTTGAGACATTTGGAAAAGCAACAGAGTGAGCTTTTTATGAAAATGAGTGGGGGCCAACGAATTTTCCAGAGGGAAATAAACGAAAAAGTTGAAGTTGATATTGAGGAAGTCCGAGTTGAAGTACATACTTCCATGGAACGTGTAGAAAGCGAGTCATGGAGGAAGCCAACAAGGTTACGGAAGATATTAATGAATTGAAAGACCAACTCGATCATACACAGTATGTTGCGTATCTCTACAATAGCTTGGCTAATACGTTGGTGGACAACAGGTATACAGCTTCTTTGAATTTACCCCTCAACCAATGTTTCTCTCTGTGTATGATATCAGCTTGGGACCACTTGATGTTATGTTGATTGGTCCGAACATGCTCTGCTATCCCTGTTTTGCTGGTTTCCCCTTGCCGTGTGTGTTTCTTGTGTTCGGCCATGCGAAAATTCATGGGCCTCTCAGTTTCTGATATTTAGGATTTTCCGCACTCACAGGATCTGATAAATGCCATTATTGGAATCGCAGTTCCCGTTTGGTGGCCTGGTTTTCGTTAGGCTGCTACGGATATTGTTTCCGGAACTAAAGCAAGTTCTGATGTTGTACTTGGAACCAATTCTCCCTATCCTTTCCTTCTTCTGGTGTAAGGAAGTGCAAGCACTGATTGTGACGGCTCCCCAACCTTGCGAGTATTTTGCTGTCTTCTAACCAAAGTCTGTTTTACCATCGCTTTGCAGTAGCAATTCCGTTGAAGATCATTTTTNAATTTCCATAAGTGAGAGCTTAACGAAAAATAAAAATGATACGATATGCTGACTATATACTACTAATACTAGTATTAAATACATATCAATTAATTTCTCGATAACTCTAACCTTCATAGATGAGTGTACACATTTCACAGATGTTGGACTATTTGTTTGTGGGAGAGAACATTCTGAGGGAAGCAACTTTTGTTATTCTCAAGAATCATTGCAAAAAAATACCATTTTTTATGTCAGCCTATAAACTTATCACTATGCAAGCGAAATCATTCGTATCGTTGACATTCGAGATACGTGTCTACAGTTCCTAATTGAATTGAACGTCAAAATACTAACCAATAATTTTGTTGTGGTGAGAGTGACAATTGGCACATAACCGGTTTGAATTAGAAATATTCAAACGAGTGACTGTTAAAAGGT
Source organism: Leptinotarsa decemlineata (assembly GCF_000500325.1). NCBI lineage: Eukaryota > Metazoa > Arthropoda > Insecta > Coleoptera > Chrysomelidae > Leptinotarsa > Leptinotarsa decemlineata. Next base: position 227,085 of record NW_019289655.1, read on the forward strand.
ACCCTTGGTTACTTTTTCAGCCAAATATTTATTGTAGTTTCAATAACAAACAACTATCTGAAAAATCTCGAAACACTACAGAAATGGCTCATAAAAATCTTACTCGGTAAAAAACGTGACTATTCTAGTAATTATCTTTTTAGGGAATCAGGGTTTCTTGATATACCTACGCCAAACTTTTTACGTACCTACGTCATATATACAACACTCGATATGAGAAAGAAGCTAAGATGACCAAAACTTTGGACAGAGATGTTATGTTTTTCTTGCTCCTGAACTATTCAATAAAATTCCAACTGAAATTAAGAATCTCAATTCACTCTCCCTATTCAAGCGAGAAGCCAAGATTAATATGAAACCTAGAAATGAGATACACTGTTTTATAGACCTCTAAAACGCAAATTGAAATGTATTCATATTCTAAAGACGTATCTACTTGTGTATCATTTGGTATTTAATATAATATGTACATATATACGATTGTTATTATTGTGAATAAAATTATAAATGCCATTCAGCATATCATTTATATATATATGTGACTGTGCTCAAATTAGTGTTATCGATTTTCTTAATTTTTTTCCTCATTAGTATTTTAATATGTTCATTATGTGATTGTGTTTGTTTTTTCGTAGTGACAAATCCCAGAAAGAATTGAAGGGTACAGATGAGTGTCCACAATGTGTGCACTTCATCGTGGATTTTAATTGACCAACAAAATTATTTACAATCTTAGAGTTATATGTACTCAAATAAATCAGCCATGACTTTTGTGCTTTTTCGTTGTCGCTCAATTTTTCGTTAATCTCCGTTGAGGTCGGTTTGGGTTTCTCAATAATTCTATTAACGTCATTATGTAAACCTCCTAAAAGATAACGAAAGAACTCTTGGGCGTCTTGATGCGCATGACCCATGAATCGAGAGGAAAAACTCTGCATCTGACTTTTTAAGGAGACTGTGTTCACTGCTCTATCAAATGAATTTTCTGATCACAATTCCTTGATAACTTCTGCAAAAGCTTTGATTGAAGCACCCTCCGAACTAGAAATATCAATATTGATATCTTTCATGCACTCATCTTTTTTCAAATACTTCAGTAGCCATCTCGTATTGGATAAACATTGGATTACACTGTTCATGAAACAGGTGTTGCCAATATTTTTCAACCCATTAGGCCCAAAGGTTTTGACTGAGGAACGTATCACTGATCTAATTGTCTTGTAGCTGTTGGTGATACGTTCGCCACCGCTGTTTTCTTTCCAGTAATCACGAATGCAATGATCCTTTCCATCATTGGACCAACGGAATGAGGAACTTGAAGTTGAATTTCTTGAAACTGAATCAGATATATTGATGGTGGTTCTTTAGAATTTGGGGGAGAAAGATATAGAAATTGAACCTCACAACAATGAGCAGCCACATTTCCTAGCACATTTCTGATATGTACCGCTGTTGATGGAATCAAATGTGTCACTCGAACGTGTCACTTGAAAACTTTTCGTGAAAGTATCCATAGAAAAGAGACAAATCTCCAACTTTCTCCGATGTTCCAGGATATCAAGGTTGCACGTGATGTTCGGATCTCCAATCAGGCAAATGGATCTTTTCTGGATGGAATCCAGCAACTTGAGGGTATGTTTAGGGGCAGAGCTCCATACATGAGAACAATAATGCTTCGAAGGTCAGATCTGAGCTTAAAGAGGCATCAAATGTTGCTGAGGTGTGTAGGTACAGTTTTCTGGTTCGGAACAGTGTTCCAACCTTTCCAGAAGCAGCCTTCGCAATTCCAGCGACATAATTGTGCCAAGACGTATTTGTGTCCATTTCAACCTCCAACAAACTCATCGAAGCAGAATTGTATGACCTGACATTATTATATCCGTTTTGGAAAAACTCATCTTCTAGGGGAAACCCGATGACTGGGTTTTTGTGGCCTTGAATTGAACCTGGTTACTTATTCAAGTGCAACAGCTCTTGATTTTTCATATTTCTTCATATTTTCTTCGATTGCATTACTTCAAATATGGGTGACATACGATAGAAGGTCTCTTTGTTTCCGAAAACCATATTGATGATCGCTCAAAATGTGCAAGCCTTCCAAATATTTGAGGACATGGTGGTTTACGACTTTCTCGATGATTTTTGATATCACTGATAACAAAACGACTGATCTATAGTTATTTGGAAGATATTTCTTGCCTTTCTGCGAATAGGCTGAACGCGAGCAATCTTCTAACAAGAAGAAAAATCCCCTTTCTTGTATGACAGTCTGCAAAATATTGTTGCTAGTTCATTTGCGCCCTTTTTGAGTACGATGATGAACATTTCATCAGGGCCAGACGTCTTGTTGATATTGATCTGTTTCAAAATTCGCCTGACTAGACGCTGTCACTATCGGAAAGTAATTTTCGGCATTGTGGATTCTAGTGTGGAAATAGTAGATGGTGTCTTTCCTAAAAAATAGACTGTGGAGTGGGACGCAAATTGTTCAGCTAGTAGATTTGCTTTTTCTATGGCTGTTGTTGCAACTGAACCAACCACTTGTGTGTTAGTGGTGGAATTGTGGATTTTGTAAAGTTCTGACTAACAGCTTCAGCTACCGACCAGCAGTATCTAGACCCGATGGGATTGGTAAGTAGTTTATCCCTAATTCTCTGATTGTGAAGTTCTTTGCTTTCATTCATCCTAAGTTTGCAGCTATTGCGAGCATTAACAAACCTAGTTCTGTTTTCAGCACTGAGATTTTTTCGCCACTGCCGGTAGGAGAGAATTTTCAAGGCGACAGCTTGCTCGCAATTTTTGTTGAACGTAGGTTTGCCATTGGATGAACGTTTCATTGAAAAAAAGGATAAATATGCATTCATGGATGATACAAAAACTTCCTTGACTTCAGTAGCACAAGTTGTTGGTTTCAACTTCTTGCCTGGCAGAGAAAATTGCAGGGATAGACAGAGAACGAATATTTTTCGAAAGTTGATGTAAAATTTTTATTATGCGACAGACCGATTTGAGAAACTAGTTTATCTTGAGAGTCCTAGATTGATTCTCCTGTCGATTCCACAGATGGCGTGTTCATAGCCGCGATGGCATAGCCATTTCCTACATTGTAAAATAGTAAAATTGTTGATGGATGTAGCTGTTACTACCTAGAAGGAGATCATCATAAAAAATGAGAAATGAAACTTTCTATGTTCTTTCACCACTTTTATTCGCAAAACTGCAGTTTTGTCCTATAAGAACATTTTCAAACAAAAGCAATGAGTTTATTGCAATTATTCATCGCAATTATTTGAAAATGTCCTTATAGGACAAAACTGCAATAACAACATTAACTACTCTTCCTGAATCTTATGAAGGTTCAGACTGATCTTTCACTACCTACCTTCCTTCTTCTCTTCAACTTACAGTGTGATCAATGTAATATTTTCAATTTTACCAACCTCATTTCCATCGGATAACAATTTGACGGAGGCCGAACAACTATGGATCTCACGAACTGATCTAGAAGTACCAAGTACCAGAAAAAAGTTCAGCAAACCTGGGATATTTCTCTGGTAAAAAATACCTTGAATAATTTGTTAGACTTGGGTAAATCTCTTATAGATAAGGCTCTTATAGAAGCAGTGTCGTCAATACATGCAGGCGCTTGGTTGGATGCCTTACAAATTGCATCCCTTGGTACATTATTGGACAATGAATTTTTTAGAGTTGCTGTAGGCCTTCGACTAGGTTACAATATTTCTGTTCAACTCAAATGCAAATATGTAGTGGAAGTAGACACCCGAGGATATCATGGATTGAGTTGTAGATATAGCGCCGGGCTTTTTTTCCATCATCAAGCTGTAAATTGTCTACAAAAAGGAAATACAATTACTTAGGATATAATTTCATTTTTTATGCAATAGGAATCGAAACTTTTGGTACCTTTGGCCCCAAAGCATTGGAGTCCATGAAATCAGTATTAGGATCTCCAACGAGACAAATGACCCAAGAAGCTACCTCTTTGTTGATTGAAAAAATCAGCCTTCTGATCCAAAATGAAAATGCAGCTCAATCCAAAACACTAAGTGAATTATCAATGTTTTCCATAAATAAAATATATGAGCATCTATCTATGATGTTACAGCAAATCTTGTCCTATCCTCATCTTCAATCGTGCATTATCTGTCACAAATCTTTTTTACCGATGCCGATATCCTATTCTCATGTTTTTACGCAACGAAACGAATATGTATAGACAGTGGAAGAACTTGAGTTGTGCAGTGTGGTGGAGGACTCGCAGCAAAACGGTCAAGCTTTGCTTGACCGGTCAGAAGAGGAAGTGGAAACTATAAATGAGGTTGACTTCAGTTCTCTGGCTGAGCGCTCATAGTCCCCAAAAAAACTAATATCGAATTCAGTTTTGAGCAGTTTCCCTTCGGATTCCTTATCCCACCGATCCAAGAAGGGGTAAATCATCGTATATCAGAAGAAGATGGTAGTGGCAAACGTAGTATCAACAGTTACCACAATAGATCGGTGATACATTTTTCAGTCAGAACTGTTGGGTTTAATGGGTTGAAAAATATTAAAAACATCTGTATCATGAACAATGTAATCCCGTGTTCATCAAACACGAGATGGTTGCTGGAATATTTGAAGAGATACATACATACATGGAAGATATCAATACTAGTATTTCTAGTATGAAAGGTGTTTCAATCAAAGCGTTCGCAGAAGTTACCAAGACATTGTGGTCAGAATATTCATCTGATAGAGTAATTAACACAGTCCACTTTGAAAGTCAGATTTAAAGATTGGGACCTCGATTCATGGGTTCTGCCCATCAAAACGCCTACGAATTCCTTCGATATCTTTCAGAAGGCTTACATGAGTACCTCAACAAAATTAATGAGCAATATGAACTGACCTTAACGGAGATTGACAAAAACTTCAGTAACAGCGGAAAAGCACAAGAGTCCTGACTGAGATATTTGAATATGAACAACTCTAAGAATGTAGACAATTTCGTTGGTCGATTGAAATCCACTATGGAGTGCACACACTGTGGATACTTATCAGTACCCTTCGATTCCTTCTGGAATTCGTCATACCACAAAGAACTGGCCAATTGAGTTTGTCACATTGCTTGAATTCCTTCACAAGAGAGGAAACTCTGGATGGAGATGAAAAACCAACGTGTTCGAGGTGCAAGGAAAGCAGAAAATATACAAATTCCCTATCAATCTATAAATTTTCCCGTATTTCAGTAATTCATTTGAAAAGATTATCTTCAATGGAAAGTTTCAGAGGCAAATTGAGTGTTTCCAATTACTTTTCTTCAGATGGAATAGATATGAGCTATTATGCCGCAGACAATGTGGCTCCTTGTCGTTATAATCTATATGCACTTTCAACTCACAGTGGGACTAATTATAACGTGCATTGCAGAGCATATTGCAGAAATTAAACATTTTTTTATTGTTATATACATGTCATATTGATTCTGATCGTGAAAAATTTATCCTATGTTACTTGGACCATAATAACGAATATATTGATACTTCATTCATCGAAACCGTCTCAGTGAAGTTTCCCTTCTATATATTTTTTGTGTAACACGAATATATGTACATTCATACACAGGCTTTTCAAATAAACATTGTTTATTTGATTCTCTGTGTGTGTGTGTGTGTGTGTGGAAAAATGAAAATTATAAGAACTTCTGCCTTCTAAACCATATTGCTTATGTTTATTCGAAAGAGAGGTCGGGTAAAATGATCTCTTCTCTCCGTGAATCATTAACCTTCAAATAATCTGACGTAAAAACTCAATTTTGACTTTTAAGGGGTGGAGTAAAAACATCGTACATCAGCGTAAAAACAGAAAGAAGCAATAAAAACAGGAAAATCACCTTCAGCAAGGGGATGCGAAGGATAACGGATAATAATTACATTTTGATATTAAACTCATTTTGGTAATAAAACAAACGGAAGCAACCCTACTTTAATACTCTGAAAGATAAGATAAAATATATAAAACAGCACTCTGAAAGAAAGATAATTAGGTAGGGTCCTTCCAGCTATACATTAAATATCTTCGGTCTGTCGTAGAGTTGAATGAGTTGGGATCATAATGTTCGCTTTGAGATAAGCCGGATCAAGTAGAACTGACGGGTTTACAATGCTTGAGTTCTGATCGTTAGTAACTGGGAATCATTTTGCTGTGGATCAAAAATAATACCAATAAATTCATGAAATGAATTTGATAATCATTTCTACTTATTATTTACTAACGAATCGTCACACAGAAAGTGAAGTTCCTTATGAGTGTTCTACTCGTATTGAAAGTGTTTGTTTTGAATGTGCTTGAGCTTTCAGTTTGTATCTGATAAAAACCCAATTGCATGATGTACACATCTTTGTAAACAGATTATTTTGAACTTGAGTATTTTCTTCCATTCATTCTAGTTTTCCAACAATTTTATGAATGGGTTCAAAATTACTAAAAGTAGCTGATGACATCCAAAGGTCAATAGATGATAATAAACTCTGCTCAATTCCATAACGAATGTTTGGATCACAAATAGAATGAGAAGAAAAAATGTTCTCGGTATTTAATGTTTATAGCTTAAAACTATTTTTGATGGGTTTTGAAGGGTACTTCAACAAACGTTCATCCCATTTGGACCATACTATCCGAATTCCTTCTAGAGGTATTGGGTTCCAATGAGCTAAGACTAACAAAAAGTCAAAACCCCCAAAAAAAATTGAGACTATGCGAATATTTGTATGTCTTTCAGGTAAAATCAATCCCATCAGCAGGACCTGGATCATCCACACTTGGTAGATCTTGGAATAGACAAGAACATTTTGTGTGCCTCACTAGTAATCCTTTATTAGCCATTAACATTCGTTTGCTATCACGAAAATAATGCTTTATAATCAGCAGAACCATTTTTCAGTCAAATTATGTTTATATCTATGGATATTGTTGTCATTATTATTCTCTGAAACAATTGAATCTTAGTGAAAACTAAATCTGGGCTGGTAGTTCGTGATCGAATGGAACTTGTAGTAGAAAATGTTTCGTTTGTAACAGCGTTGCCAAAACTTCAGAATACTACCTTACTTTCTGCAGTCAACGCATATACTCGTACCACTGAATATGTTTACCGCAGAAAACAAAACTTGGTACTGCCACTTCCATTCGACAACGACAGACAATCTCGGATTTTGTTATTTGTTATCTTGATATTGGACGTGGAAGCCTATGTTCTCATACTGCTGAATATGTCAGAAAATATAAGGCCTCATTCGTCATCCGTTGATATACAGGCCGTTTCTTTCATCATGTGGTGACATTGCTATATTCTAAACCGTGACAGATACGAAGACGATTAAATTGGAAAAAAGGTAACTGTCATCGGGAACAATACCATGCTCGAAGAAAATTCACTGGAACTCTCGCCCTTCTCGAGTTATACGGGAAAAACCTAAAATACTGTTTTTCGTTTTTTTCGAATGAAATTGTTATTTCGGAAAATATCAAAGATGGAAAAAAAATTATTGTATTCGAAGTGTACTATTACGATGTAATGATGAATATTCGATAAAACGTTTCGTGTCAATATAGCCACCATCAACTTTTTTTTAAATCCGGATCTGTCTTTTTCATCACAGATATTGATAAAGCAATGAATTCAAAATCCAAGGTTATATCACATTTGAGATTTTCGAAACGTTTTATTTGAAATCACTACCATCTTCAGTGATAACAATTTCTAATTACGGTCATATCGTTACTTCTTTCAATCAATCAATCAAACATTTATTGAATCAGTTTTCATTTACAATCGTATTAGGCAAACATCATCATAAAATACTGGCTGATACAACAGGTCAAACTATTATAAAAAATCAAATACAAAGCATAAAATCACTAAGCTACAATCAAATTATGATTATGTTTCAAGGAGAAACTCATCCACAGAGTAGTACGCTTTCTGCAATAGAAAAACCTTGAGTTGCCTTTTGAAGACATTGATGTTTGAGGACTTAATGTCATTACTAAGCTTATTATATAGTTTAATCCCACAGCACATGGGGTGATTTTTCGATACTGTCAATCTACTATAAGGCTGATAAAGTTGAGGGTTATTTCTGGTGAAATGTTCATGGATTTGCTCATTTCTAGGAATAATTGAAATATTTTTTCTTATATATATCAGAGTTTGGTAGATATACAAACTAGGCATTGTTAATACANTCTCAATTCATTAACCATCTTAAACGCGTAGACTTTGCTTGGTTTCTATGGCAGGAAAAATGAATTCATTGATGATATTTGTTGAGAACTATCAGACGTTTATGAACATATCAAATATGTATTCGAATGATAAAAGGACTGATATGCTATTTAGTTATTCAAAATCAAATAGACATCCTCTTTTGGCAAGGAATATGTATGTTGAGCTATATCCGAATTGTCGTATTCCGAACATCCAAATGTTTAGACGATTAGAAAGAAATTTGAGAGACTATGGTGCATTTAACAGAAAGAAAACAATAAAATGTGTGGTTACTGGAAGTGTGAGGAATTGAATAAATGTTATGGGTAAGCAAATATTACCAACATAAAAATTTACACAGTACAAACATCTTCTTTTTTTAATTTAATATTGTCCAGTTACAAAAATTATTCTAATCAAGATTGTTCTTTATGAGAAATTGCCGCTGAAATTGGGATTTCTGTATGTAAAATCCATCAAAACTATTTTAAAAAAGAACAAATATAAATGCTACAGGATACGCGAAGTTCATCACCTCAATGAACAGGATTACGGAAGGAGAGTACGATTTGTCAAATAGGGAAGTTGAAAATATTTATAAAAAACGGACGGACGAATCAAAATCCACCAACGATGGTTGGTTTAACAGAAATATCCATTGTAGGTGGAATAATTCAAATGAACATTCACATAAGGGAACCACTTTCCAAGAAATTTCACTTTCGAATGGTGAAATGTATCTTCATTTTCTATTCAATGGATTCGATGGCTACTTAGATGAATTGCCATGAAATACAATATTTTCAGCCAGGACAGCGCACCTTCCCATAATGTAGCAATAGTAAGTACAGATATCGACCATCTCAAACAAAAAATAATAATGTATTAGTATTACACCTATTATGCTAGAAAATTGCCACAGAAATTGTCTGGACCGACAACTTATGTGCATTCAACAAAGAGATCGTCAATTCGAGCATTTAATGTAGATTGCCATGTAGCTTCGATTTTCCGTATTGGTTTAATTCTTCCCAAAAGTAAATGAAAAAAAAATTGTTTTTCTGTTTCACCAACAGAAAATCATGTTTCATTCTACACTCACATTATTGCAAGCTGAAATCCCTTCCTCAAAGGAAAGGTTTTTTTCATTAATCAATTCATTATATTGTTGCAAATCATGCCCTAAAGAAAATAATGCCGGTCGCCACTGGTAGCCATAAACCAATTGTGACGTAGCTAAGAGCGCGCGAATGTACGATGTTCACTGCCGCTCTAGATGCAGCGAAAATAATGCTATCGTCTTCCATGGAATTTCGGCCAATTTCGTACCACCTTCGACTACGATATATAAACGCTACGAGCATATCGAGACAGTCAATTGGGAAGTTACATAATGCGGTACGCTAAGCGATCTAGTAAGGCGATAGACATTCAAATAATAGTAGAAGTTTTAGTTGGAGTGTTTGTTGTATTCAAAGTGAGATAAAGTTGAGTTTGATCTTTGTTTAGTGTAGTCAATCATTGGTCAACCTACGGGGAAAAACGTATTCACCCCTGTTTTTAATCAAACAAAATGAATAGAAAATAATGGTAATAAGAAAAGAATATTCATTCTTCATTCACGAAGATTATGAGGATGTTCTCTGCCAAACGAATTACTAGTTCATATTTCTAACAATTGAAGGATTTCAATTGTGATCTAATGACTCGCTTATCGCGATTACTCTCCCGTTATCTTAGCGTTTCATACCACAAACTCACCGACTCAAAACGGTTCAAGAGATTCCAGTTCTACTCTCATTAACAGAAAAGGCAATTTGATCTTTCATAAAGAGAATCATCCAAATGAATGTTCAAAATTCATGCAAATTCAAGAATTTTCTATCTTCAAAGCCGGCCGAAGTCGGTCGTTAGCAGGGCGGTTTGACATGGGTGCTTTGTTCACTCAGTCAATCGGCCGATGTGTGAGTCGGTGGTTCTAGCCCTAAGCTGTACATTCGATGTTCACTTGTTATCGTCCAACTCGTGTTAGGAATCACACTTTAAAATGTAGGACCTCGTTAGTCCTTAGCTCGCACAAGTTTCGACTTCCGAGGGTTGTCGTTCGTAGAGGTGCGATAGCTGGTTAACGAAAAAAACATATTTCAAACATATATTTTCCGAAGAAATAATGTCTTTGCTCTATTGTAAAACCTGATGAGTACCGAAAGAGTTTCACAAACTACACTTATTCAGTGATAACAATTTCTAATTACGGTCATATCGTTACTTCTTTTGTAAATGAATTCAATTTCTTCAGAATAATAATTCAAATAACCTGATGAATTCGACAAGTAGGTACCCTAACACAATAAAAATTCATACTTTTTCGTATTATATTGCCGTAATCCTTCTTTCAAGGCTTATTTATCCCCAATCAATTATAATTCGTGATATTGTTATGATTCTCAATCCTGGAAGTAACGAAAATTCAGTTTTTGGTCAAAATTTGATTGTTGTATAATATGATATGATCAAATAGCATCCCAATTCACTTATCATCTTTAACGCGTAGGCTTTACTTGATTCTATGGCAGGTAAAATGAATGCGTTGTTGATATTTGTTGAAAACTGTCAGATGATTATGAACATAATATCTGTATCTGTAGAGTAGGGAGGGTGAGTGTAAGCCCACGCACTTAGGCCACATGTGACCCATTGTACATCCTCCCGAGGAGTTGTCCTCCTAGGTCATCGTCCATCCTGTCCTTTCCAGGAAGGTGGACAGGTCGCTGGGAGACATCTCCTTTATATCGGCAGGTGTAGGCCAAGACTCGCCGAACACACACTCTCTTATTGACGATAACTCCGGGCATTCGCACAGGACATGCCTGACAGTCTCATCTTCCTGTTCACACATCCTGCATAGAGGTATGTCCACTAGCCCCATATTATGTAGGTGTTTCCTTAGCTGACAGTGGCCAGTCAGAAATCCTACTGTAAGGCGTAGATTTTTCCTGGTCATCGAAAGATATTTCTTCGGCGCCAGCTTCCCAGGGTCGCTCAAGGTGATCTTGGCAAGGTTACATCCTTTGATTTCATCCCATCTCTTTAAAGATTGAGCATGGGTGTAACATTTGACTAGTTCCGCAATTGTCGAAGTCATCAGGCCGTGGGTGTCACTGGGTCCTAAAATTCTTAGGACCCAGTGGCACCCACGGGGTCCTAAGAATTTTAGGACCCAGTGATATTATGAACATAATATCAAAGATGTATTCAAATGATGAAATAGAAACCCTCTTCTGGCAAGGAATATGTATGTTGAGCTATACCCGAATTGTCGTACTACTAACATCCAAATGTTTAAAAGATAGAAATGTTAGAAATAAATTTGAGGGACTATGTGGAAGTGTGAGGAATTGAATAAATGTTATGGGTAAGCAAATATTACCACATAAAAATTCACACAGAAGAAACATTTTTTTTTTTAATTTAATAATGTCCAGTTACAAAAATTATTCTAATCAAGATTGTTTTTTATGAGAAATTGCCCACGAAATTGGGATTTCCTGTAGCATTAAAAAAAATATAAATGCTACAGGATACGCGCAGTTCATCACCTCAATGTACAGGATTACAGAAGGGAAGTAAGATTTGCGAAGTGGTTAAGACGTAGAAATAGGGAAGTTGGAAATATTTGCAAAAAAGTAATATGGACGGACGAATCAAAATCCACCAACGATGGTTGGTTTTACAGAAATATCCATTATAGGTGGAATAATACATAAGGGAACCAATTTTCGAGAAAGGTTCGAAATAAACGTTTGGTTGGGAATTGTGTTAACAAACATCCTTGGCCCATCTTCATTTTCTATTCAATGAATTTGATGGCTACTTAGATGAATTGCCACTGAATATTCGCCTTGAAATACAATATTTTCGACAGGATGGCGCTCCTTCCCATAATGCAGCAATAGTAAGTACAGATATCGACCATCTCCAACAAAAAATAAGAGATACATGTATTAGTATTATACCTAGTATGCTAGAAAATTGCCACAGAAATTGTCTGGACCGACAACTTATGTGCATCCAACAAAGAGATCGTCAATTCGAGCATTTAACGTGGATTACCATGTAGCTTCGATTTTCCGTATTGGTTTAATTTTTCCCAAAAGTAAATGAAAAAAAAAATGTTTTTCTGTTTGATTGTTGTCACTGATGATGATAGTTATTCCAAATGAAACGCTATAAAAATATCAAATGTAATATACCTTCAGATTGTGAATTTATCACTTTATCAATACCTGTAATAAAAAAAAGTTCCGTATTTAAAAAAAAGTTGATGGTGGCCATGTTGGTTTTCTACGTATAACTCGAGAAGAGCAAGAGTCCCCGTAAATTTTCTTCGACCATTGTATTGTTCCCTATGACAGTTACTTTTTTTCTCATTTAATCTTCTTCGTATCTGTTACGGTTTAGAATATAGCAATGTTACCACATGATAAAAGAAACGGCCGATATATAAATTTTACAAGTCCGTTAGTTTTTGTTTGGACCATGCATAGACAACTATAGAAACAATTCAGTAGAATTTTTGATGAACCGAGAGTATAGTTGATCATATCATAGTTTATTAATCGTCGATCGATAGATAACATTTGCATGTTCATCATCCAAGCGGGCAGGGGAGTTTCACATAGTTTGTTGCAGCATACAAGTCTGTCCGCAATCTCGACTACCCACGGGAGACTGAATCTGCATGCCTGACGGCTGCTGGTTTTGAACGAGCTCTAAATGGATTGAACGGTTCAGCATCTTGCCTTAGGACTGAATGGGTGGAATATATGTTACAAACTGCTTTATCATAATAATATGCGAAGAGGCAATTTGGAAACAAGTGACAGCTAATAGCATGGTTTCTGATTGATTCAGCTGTTACTTGATGAAGATCCATAGTAATATCACAAACTGCAGAATTTGATCTTCACAAACTTCATTTTCAAACATGTTTTTGCCATTACAGTATTTTTTTCATATGAATGGCATACTAAAACTTTATTATATTATATACTGTTATTTTTTATTATACCTACCCCACGTAATCAAAAGTGGAGGAACTTCATCGATCATAATTACCTTAAACACCTAATCAAATTTTTGCCTCTGATACATTTTCAAATTATGATCACCTAGAGCATATTATATCAATAATACAATGTCGGTTTCTGAGAAAACAACTTCAGTAATGTTGATCTATTTGAACCCAATTGGTCATTGAGTATAAAATAATTGAATTTTCTAGTCCATCATTATCCATTGCTCCCAAATAAATAATATATGTGTGAAGTTTCAAATTCTCCGTTGAAGATTGAAGATATGCTTTTTTCTAAAGGAACCCGCTTTTTAATTATGGGAAGTCATCCACTATATGTTGCACTGACGAGAGGCCAAATAGCCCGAAATCGGTCTGCAAGTATGTCGGTTCTGGCAGTTGTATCGTCAACAGCATATGCAGGAACTAATTTTGTGAGAAATCCTGCATTCCAATGCTCTTTGTGGTATTAGCCACGGGAGTAGTTTTATTCTGATGAGTGTCAGTTCATTAACCTACAGTGTAGTTGGACTGAGACTGGTGATAAAACACAAGAGCCTTATCCCGAAACTTCGAAGCAGACCATGAAGGATGATATTGTTCTATGTAGTGACATTTTTCGTCACATGATACAGCGATTTTATTGATAAAATCTATTTCCATTCCTCAACGAATGTCTGAAATACAAGCAGATTCAGAAAATGTTATTTTTGCGTTATTGTTTATTGAGAGTAGTTACTTCGAAAGTATTCTTTTTCAAAAAAATTGAAATGAATAAAATACACTTTCGTCTGAATACCACTGGTAGATTCTATTTATACGACCGGTTTCTGGTTTGACCTCATTATCAGTATAAAACTGAAATCTGAAGTTTGAAATACCGTTTATATTAGACTTGTCAGGTATGCTGCAATGACAGGTATTTGAGAGATAGGTAGTTGGGAGAACCAAGATGCTAACTTTTGAAATTCCACGCTGAAAATTCTAGGGGTTACTCAACTCATAAATTCAAGAGAGGAGACCTACATAAATCAAGTTGCTCGTTTATGGGTATATTTCTCTGGTTTTTTATTGATTTCTCAATTTTCATGGCTTCCAACAAATTCATTTTCTTCCCTTCATTACATATGTGTATGATTTTGAGGTTATCTTCATTTATCTTGTGTTTTGATTCTTGAAGATGTACATTGTAGATATTTTTCCAAACAGACATGTTCACGCAGTCTTATATCGAAATGTCTACTGGTTTGGCCTGTATATACTGCAGAGCAGTATTCTATATACAGGCTGATTCACGGTGGATGGCACATTAGACGTTTCTGGTGAATATTGATTTCTCAATTTTCATGGCTTCCAACAAATTAATTTTCTTCCTTCATTAAATATTTGTAGGATTTTTGAGGTTACCTTCATTTATCTTGTGGTTTGATTCTTGAAGATGTACATTGTAGATATTTTTCCAAACAGACATGTTCACGCAGTCTTATATCGAAATGTCTACCGGTTTGGCCTGTATATACTGCAGAGCATTCGCCACACTCTATTCTATATATACCTGATTTGTGTGATTACCATAAGAACAGATATTTGGCTCTACCGACTCACTTACACAACACACACAGAAAAAATGATCATGTCATTCCCCAGACACAAAAATCAATTTTCCAACACTCTTATACTTACCTGCCTCCGAAACTATATACTTAATACTATTCCTGAGAAGATTTATACTTTCAAAATTAGGACTTTTCATTTTTTCTCAACCTAGGATAGTAGTTTCCAATTTTGTTGACAAAACAAATTCTTTAATTCAATGTACATGATTGAGTACTATCATTCCAATTATGAAACAACACCCTACAATGTTTTATTTATATAAAATATTTCATTGTGTTCCAACTATTGTGCCATTTTTTTTACAATCAAATAGGTTTGTATTATTCTTTCCATTTATTTAAAAGATTTACTTTTATTTACATTGTATTTTAAGTTGTGTAATTTAAATTGCCACTGACGATAGTTATATCTTGAACTCTTATATATCCTTTTTACTATCATTAATGTTATGGGTTCAACTTCATATCTATATATTATATCTTGAAATTGTATTGTTCCTGTTATACGAAGCATGAATTTGGTACAAAACAACAGAATCAAAATTTGTTTGCATATTCAATAAGTTTTGAGAAACAAAAAATACCGGTGTGTAAATACGCTTTTTGTTCTCTGTATCAAATAGGAAGAAAAAAGATAGGAAACATACAAAATCAGTTCGAAAGTGGCCTATCAGCTCCATCGCCAAGTAAACAACATAAAATAGGTCACACAAAATTAGCGAGGAAGTGATAGCCTGTATTGTGAATCATATCAAGAAATTTCCGGCAGAGAACCCTCACTATTCACGCAATAAAACTGAAAACAAACAGTTTTTATCCCCATTACTACACGTAACACAGATGCACCATATGTACATGTGAAGAAAAACAACTTGAAGACATGTATTTGGTCAAAATTTCTATGCATCGTCATATATTCGAAACAAGATTTAACCTTTCATTTGGTCACCTCAAGAGCGAAACGTACAGTGTATGCGATGCCGGTGGAAATACTGATGACCATGAAGACAACTATACCTCTGCTTTCGGATCTCAAAAAATTGACAGGCAAAAGCCACTTTCCAACAAAAACATAGTCTACATAACTATGGATTTGCAACAAACTATGCCTCTGCCCAAACTATCAACCTCAAAAGCATTTTACTTAAGACAAATGTGGCTATACAATTTTGGGATACACTGTATTACCTATTTGGGACAGAAATCATACTTTTTCACGTGGACTGAGAATGTAGCCAATAGGAGCAGCAATGAAATTGCAAGTTGTCTGTTTCGGTTTTGTAAAATGCTTAAAAAAATCCAGAAACAAATCATTTGATTGTATGGTCTGATTCGTGTGCCGGACAGAATAAGAACTTCGTGATTCTTGACCTATATGAATTTCAAATTGCTTTTTTAAAATAATTGATCACAAGTTCCCGGAAGTAGGTCATAGCTATCTTGATTCTTATAGGGACTTTGGGCGTATCGAGAAAGTTATTAGTTAACATCAAACCATTTTTTTTAATATTACTGGAGTTTTTTTCCCAACACCAAATCGTTATTTTTACACCTCGACACGTGTTTCGATCACCAAGTGGTCATCTTCAAGAGGAAGATAAAAACTAAATACACGAACTATCTCACTCAGTACTAATTTGGTTCCTTTGAGCGATATTTTTCTTCCAATTTCGTATCTTATTTCCAGACATTCAAATATCCAATTCTCATTTCATTACCTTTCGAGAGGAACGCATCTGAACTTATTTCCCTTGTACTCGGTCCCAATAGATCCTAAGAAAATATCAAATATCCGGCTGAATCCAATCGAAAACTCTGCCCTATAATTAGAAAATTTAATATGGTGAAAACCCTGGCACACAAAACACCTAACCTCGGTATCGATCGGCAAACAGATTATCTAAATTGGTTACTTTACAAACATTATAATTGGAAAAGTTATGTTTTCGTTGTGTTCGATTCTGTAGCAACAGATTAATAAATGAGATAACAAGGGAATTAGTTGAAGTACGAATTTATTCAAGAAATTCGAACTTTCCTCTTGGAAAATTGTTATTCGAGGTAATGTCTCAGATCTACTCGAAAAAGAGGATCCGGATTTTAGGGGTGAGACCTAATTGGTAGTATAATCAGTATATACAACCGATACTAGCCTAATTATGCAAATTTAAAATTACTAAGACATTATTTTAGTTACACATAGATCAGGAATTTACCGAAGGTCATGTATATCATGTCCAATGGATCAGATTAGAAGGAAATGAATATAACCTATGATAGAACATAGAAGCAGAAATCAAGAAATCAATTCTTTCCAAAACACACGTCTTTTGGGAGGAAGCTGAGTTCACTTATAAATTGAAACCCTCCGTAATTTCCCAACTCTCAAGGAAGAAGAAATTAAGATTCAAAATGTGACAAGATTCAAAAAATTATCGGAATGTTTTCAATAATTTTTCGCTGCTCGAATTGTTTTCATCAGACATTTACACTTGGAATAATTCCTATATAAATATCAATAATTGATTTCAACATTAACATAACAAGAGAAGAGGAAGTGTACGAATTAATTCAAATAAGTATATAACAAGCCATGGATCAGGTCTACCAAACCAGTGGCGATTCTGAAAATTAAGGGCAGGGGGCATATGTAAAAAGGCATATGTATTTGAAGTGATACTATATTTCTCATTGAGAAAAGGAATGATATCACAAAACTATAGTGAAAGACATATTTTAATAATGAACAATGTGCACTTTCAAAAAGCCAGCATAGAAAATAAAACATTTCATCACCTCTTGGAGAGTAAACCATTCACGTACGCTGCGCTGTCCAAAAGTCGTTTTTTTTTAAGATTGTACCAAGAAACCTTGAATTTTCTGTAATTGCAAACTGGAAAGTCTTGGAAGTCTTCTGAAGAAAGGTCCTTTTAGAATTAGTTGACGCACTATTTCGGGGATCAAAATAGTATTTTTGAATGAAAATAGATCGACGGGATAAGCATCTTCATCGACAGAAAGGTGAATACCTACAAAATTGAAATATCATTTGTAAAATGATCCATGTGAAAACAAAATGTTTTTCTCGCCTCCATTCTCAGCAGAAATCTTATCTTGAGTACTATCACTATCCAAATCCAAATTATGATCTACTTCCGTGAATGTTAAATCAGCAGAACCTAATGAAAATTCGGATTTTGTTCTTACTATATCAGTTGATGTAGATGGAACATCAAGAAATGTTGACTCCGTACTGACCGTACTCTCCGTAGTGCTAGGTTTATTTGGTATTGAATTAGTTGTTTTTTTATCTCTCTGTTTGTAAGTTCCCATAATGAATACGATTTCGGATCTTCAACTGAAAATTAAGAACTTACGAATTGAAAGTTTTAGAAAAATTTTATTGTTTGAGAATGTGATTTATCAGCATATTTTAACTTCTTCTTTTCGTCTAACTTTCGATAATCCGCTCTGGACAATTTTACCTTTTTTTCCATAATCAATAACATTTCGCAAATGGCAGGGGGCATACTGACCCCGCTTGCCCCCCCTGTGGCGCCGCCATTGTACCCAACTTCAGAAACAATAGCGCCGCTATAGGACTTCGTAGCTCCGTCACGCTGGAATCCGGTTTGAAAAAAATCAACTTTTTTTTAGCCTACTTTACCTACAAACGATACTAATACATTTAGTAATGTTCATTTTCTTGTAGTCTTATCGGTTATTGAGAAAGCACTATTGATATTATCCAAACTACGAAATAAAAGTAATAATGCGCTAAAAAAAAGTTTTGAAATAGGTTCTAAATTGAGTTTAGTTTATTGTAGTAACAACACAATAATAATTTATTATATATTCTTCTAAAGTATAGCAGAAAAGCTACTATAACAAGACTTCAAATAATACAATAACAATTGTCCACAAACTACAAACGATGGAGTTGATTGTAGCTGAAATTAGATGTTTGTAGTTACCATTAAACACATCAAAAATGAATGAAATAAAATCGAGTATTTTTCAACTAAACTAACCTTACATAACCTATCCTAACCAACATATTATATATAACCTGAAATCTGAAGTAAAATGTTACGTGTTTTAGAATGCTTTATTTGGAAAAAGCATCTAGCCTCAACATCTAACCTGACTTCCGAATTCAAAAATGAACTCATGTTAATATGTTGGAAATGATTCTTGATCCTGAAATTCTAACATGAGTTGACTTGTGTCTTTCGCTCCAATGTCTTCATGTCACTCTTTCTGGACCAATTCGTGGAAGGTCCTGGGTTCAAAAGTCACATCTCGTCTTTGGCTTGCGTCGGCAAACTTCAAACGCTTAACTAATGGACATATTTCTTGCACGTTAAATAATATGCTTCCCTTCAGAAATCTATTGGAAATCATTCAATCACTTTGAATAGGTGAATGAAACTTCAGGCTTTTCTCGCTCCAAACTTGATTCTGCTCTTGATCGCACATCGAAAAGTAAAATTCACATCTTTCTTCAGCTCACACAAGTCTTTCGAAGACTCCCAACGATTTCAAATCATTTCGAAGATTATTGTGATACTCATCCTCCTCGAAATTTGATGTCATAATTTCCCACGCTTTCTCAAATAGAGGTGATCTTTGATTCTTTGTCTGACTCAGAAAATTCAATTTTAGTTCTCCACCTCTAGGTATTTGATTGAAACGGGACATATCCTTCTGTTTTCTTTTTCACAATCCAACAATTTTCCTGGATCTATTCGAAAATTGCGAATGATGTTGTCAATTATGAATCCCCAGAAAAGTCACGAGAATTGCAAGCTGCTGTACTCTATAAGTATCCGAAACGAAATATCTGAGGTTGACTTTGGAAATTTCACATTTTCCATTCGCATTTATTTTTGCGAGAAAAATCGAGTACGGCTTTTCGAAGAACGTGTTTTATTTCCTGTTTTTCTTCATTCGAATCACTTAACAAAGCTACTGTGCTAGCGAAATATGTTGTGATATATTTTTCAAATAAAGTATGTGAGGATCAAATCGTGAAGTGTAGTTTTTAGAAATTACAATAGAAATCAATATGAATGTAAGGTTTGGCTGTGAATTCTTCAGCGACTGTTAATTTGATAGATGCAATTGAATAGAACATTTCACACGATAATCAAAGAGATATTGAAACTATATTCAGAATTTGGTTCATTCAACTTTTGAATGAATGCAGTCTTCCCATTATTTTTGTGAATAACTAACATATTTACTGAAAATCGAAAGCAATATGATTCTAACTTTCAAATTTTTGTTCACTTTTTGTATCCTAGAACTTATTTAATTTTTTGTATTGAAAATTCGAAGAATATGGACGTCTTCGATACCCGTAACTGGACAAATAATCACAAATTTGTGCACAAAATATATAGAATCACCTCATCCAAGTTGGAAATGTATAAATATTTGGGTTCATCCATAGTTCACTAAATATAGTTCATAGAGTACTAATGGATATCACCAACAGAAAATCATGTTTCATTCTACACTCACATTATTGCAAGCTGAAATCCCTTCCTCAAAGGAAAGGTTTTTTTCATTAATCAATTCATTGTATTGTTGTTAATCATGCCCTAAAGAAAATAACGCCTGTCGCCACTGGTAGCCATAAACCAGTTGTGACGTATCTAAGAGCGCGCGAATGTACGATGTTCACTGCCGCTCTAGATGAAGCGAAAATAATGCTACCGTTTTCCATGGAATTTCGGCCAATTTCCTACCACCTTCGATTACGATATATAAACGCTAGCTACGAGCATATCGAGACAGTCAATTGGGAAGTTACAGTGCGGTACGCTAAGCGATCTAGTAAGGCGATAGACATTCAACTGATAGTGGAAGTTTCAGTTGAAGTGTTTATTGTATTTGAAGTGAATCGCTCATCGCGATTACTCTCCCGTTATCTTAGCGTTTCATACCACAAACTCACCGACTCAAAACGGGTCAAGAGATTCCAGTTCTACTCTCATTAACAGAAAAGGCAATTTGATCTTTCATAATTAGAATCATCCAAATGAATGTTCAAAATTCATGCAAATTCAAGAATTTTCTATCTTCAAAGCCGGCTGAAGTCGGTCGTTAGCAGGGTGGTTTGACATGGGTGCTTTGTACACTCAGTCAACCGGCCGATGTGTGAGTCGGTGGTTCTAGCCCTAGGCTGTACGTTCGATTTTCACTTGTTATCGTCCAACCCGTGTTAGGAATCACACTTTGAAATGTAGGAGCTCGTTAGTCCTTAGCTCGCACAAGTTTCGACTTCCGAGGGTTGTCGTTCGTAGAGGTGCGATAGCTGGTTAACGGAAAAAACATATTTCAAACATATATTTTCCGAAGAAATAATGTCTTTGCTCTATTGTAAAACCTGATGAGTACCGAAAGAGTTTCACAAACTACACCAGAAACGATTTGATCTTCACAAACGGTTACTGTGACAGCGAACCATGTCGTGATATTTTTTGGAAACTACTACTGTGATATTTTATTGAGATATTAGTCAGATCATGGTATAATATATGGCAAAATGTGAAATTTTCTGTCAACAGATAATTTCGAAATCATAAACTCCACGCGTATAGACTCCACTGTATTGAATTCTGCAAGAGAGAGTAGTGATTCATTATCTCAGTAGCTGAAAATTTAGGTTCTATTGCAGTTTGAAACTCATATTACGAGATTACGAGATTCTGGATGATGATTCTCCTTCCCAAAGTTATCGCAAACCTGCTTACTTCGAAAAGCCAAACAGCAAACATGTAGCATACCAACCTCTCAACGAACTAGAAGAGGCAAATGTGTACTTTCAGTTTTCCTTGAACAGCGCTTTTGAACTGGTGCTACCAGGGAGATTGCTGAGAAATATTTGGAACAGAATTCAAAACCAAAAATTTTTGTCAGGTGATAAAATCGTTGGCGGTAAATAATATAAGTGAGTTGAAGAGTAGGTACCTTCTCGACTACCATAACTAGAGGTGAAGTAAAAGCTTAGAATATGTTGTGCCTGCTGAGGATCAGTTTTGACGTATCAGCGAAAGTGAAGTATATGTTTTGAAAACTAAACTAAACTGCAAATTAAGGTTTGCAGATACTGTGGAATATTAGCTTGAAGTTTATCGCGATCGAGGCATTTGGTTATGAAAACGATAATGACATCATCTAGCTTCAGAAGTGCTTCTGTAAAACTAGATCAGTGCTGCGGCAGCACTGCTGCCACTCTGAAGAAAGGAAAGAAAGTAGATTATATGGCTTCTCAGGTAGTGGTATAATTAGGTGCAGTTCCCACACTCATCACTGACAAAAATAAAAAATCATGTTGTAAAGCAAAAAATGATATTTTTTAGTCCGGTCAATTCTGATATTCGAAGCTACCTAAATTCCCATCAAGCTGAAAATCAGTAAAATTGTTTAAAATATGACTAAAAATAAGGATATCAAAATATAGAACCCCCACTTAGCCGACATCAGATATCTAGCTGAAAATTTCTTTCATCAAGGAACTAAAGATAGTCAACGTCATCATCATAAGTTCATGCCCAGAAACCATAAAAAATCATCAACTGATGAAAGACATAAGTTATCACGCGTTTAAACGTTATTGTAAAAACATTAATACGGAACTACATAGATTAAATCCTGTTTATAATCAATAATACACAGTAATGAATAATAAGTCGCCTGGGTTGATAAGTATAGTTTTTGCATTAGTTGTAGTCATTAAAACATCTCTTGTGAGTTTCTTGATTATGGTCAACCTGATCATAGCAGAAAGTTGCCAGCTGGAAAGTGTGATCAGATATATAGAAATGATTAATGGAGTAACTAATAGGATTAGAAGTAGACAAAATATTATAATTTGTAAATGAATTCAATTTCTTCAAAATATAATTCAAATAACCTGGGATTTTTCATTTCGGTACGACTGGAGACAAATTATTTAATCACCTTCAAACACAAATTATATCGATAGCAAAATAATTCAAATAACCTGATAAACTCGACAAGTAGGTACCCTAACACAATGAAAATTCATACTTCATATTTTCGTATTATATTGCCGTAATCCTTCTTTCAAGGCTTATTTCTCCCCAATCAATTATAATTCGTGATATTTTTATGATTCTCAATCCTGGAAGTAACAAAAATATCAGTTTTTGGTCAAAATTTGATTGTTGTATAATGTTGTATGATCAAATAGCATGTCAATTCACTTACCATCTTTAACGGGTAGGCTTTACTTGATTCTATGGCAGGAAAAATGAATGCGTTGTTGATATTTGTTGAAAACTGTCAGACGATTATGAACATAATATCAAAGATGTATTCAAATGATGAAATAGAAACCCTCTTTTTGCAAGGAATATGTATGTTGAGCTATACCCGAATTGTCGTACTACTAACATCCAAATGTTTAAACGATAGAAATGTTACAATGTTAGAAAGAAATTTGAGGGACTATGGTGCATTTAACAGAAAGAAAACAAGAAAATGTGTGGTTACTGGAAATGTGAGGAATTATTTTTTCCAGAAGATTAGTGGTGAATATTCCTTGAAACTTTGAAGAGATCATTTCCGATGTACTGTAAGAGCCTATATATAGCAGAATCTCAAATTTTCAACGAAATCTTACACAGCCACTACAGCTACAACCATTCAAGACGGATGTCCATTTGTTTGTTTCACCTTAGTGAAAATTAATGAGGTAAGTTATTTAGTGAACATTTACCTGTCACCTGTTACCTGTCTAGCAAAATAAATTAGGGACATTCTACATAGGTATGTTCTTCATAGAATGCTGGAATTTTATGATTGAGCAAATTTTTTAATAATATGACTTCGAGCCGAACTCGGCACAAACAGAGATACTGTAAAATTCTAATTTGTATAAAAACAGAAAATGTTATGAAAAAATTCTCGATACACGAAGCTGTGGAATTATGGAAATCATGTATATGAACTCATTTACTTCAATGAGTAATAGACCTTTCTTCGATAGACACGCTCAATAAACGTATATTAATAATATTGGCAATGGTTTCATAATATTGATCTTTGTGAGCAACTCCTATGCTCACCTTGTGACAGATTTCTTGGTGACGAAAAGAAGTACTCTTTCTGATCACATTTCAGTTCCTTTGAGCTTCTCAACTGAAACATTGAACCAAATCAAACAATAGTGAAAGCATCTCTCTGTATAAGAAACCAAAATGAAATTATTAACGCCCCTTGAAGTATAAAATCAGTAAGAATAAGGTATAATCTTGACATTTTGATACGGCTATATCTAATCAGTCAAATTTCTTCACTTTTACTTCCTGTCAGTGAAGGTTAAATCATGGAATTTCAGCAACTATATGTGACCCCTGTTAATTTTTCAATGAAAGTGAAAAACAATGAATCTTTCGATTCTTTCATAAATGTGTCTGCCATATTTCAAAATTATAGCTGTTATTAGTTATATTTGACAAAAATAGTATTACATTTCAGGCATCGTTTTTGTGATTAGATTTAAATAACTGAAACATTTCGTCACTGTTCTCTTTCTACGTCGATGACTTTGTAGATTTCTTGATTTCCTACGAAGGCAACCTGAAGACGAGTTCACACCTACACTTATCCTAGAATAATCAATGTATGAGAGGCAATTCTCTCAAACACAATGAAAGGGTGGAACATTTTTATGTCTTCATTATTTTTTCAGTTGACTTCGTGTTTCGGAAGACATCTCATTATTGTCAATAATTCAGTGAACAGATATGATATAAAGGTTGTTGCCTCAAATTTGGGTAGGTCTCATTCCGAAAAAGCTTTGTCGATATCAAATATATTTACAATGTAGCGCACATTATCATTTTTGTGCCTAGTTGTGCTCAGTTACATGCTTGTTCCATTTAGATATGCATCAGCTATTGAATACAAGGAGTTTCGTCGGGGAACCTATTGATTCATACCTATAAAAACATTTTGCAGGGAAATTTCTTCTGGAATATTATCGAAATGCTAGCAGGTTTGTACCAAAAGTAATTGTAGAATCGCTCATTTGAAATTTATTCAGTTTACGGAAGATATCAATGACGAAATCAATGAATAGTCATGAAGCGGGCTGCTTCGTATCTAAGGCATTGCATTCTCGCTATAGCATCGTGTGTTCATATCCTCCCATGAATTCACATCGCTTCTCGGAAATCAATCGGTTTGTTTCGATGAAGAGAACAATTCTCAATTTTATTTATTTTTTTTCAATTATTTTCGATATACCCAAAAGAATTAATATGGTTCTGTAGTTTCTCACATTGCGTCTGTCTGTAGACTTATGAAGAAGCTTGATGATTACAATCTTGGGACTTTGTTCGATTTCAATTCCATGATCACTTTTTTCAATTCAGTCAAGAGCAGTGGAGAAATTATTGAATTGTTGAGCTATAAATATACTCCTTATTGACCGTACGACCATGTGGCAAGAACTCCTGATGCACTATGCCAGAGTAATCGAAGAACACATTGAGCAAAACCTTGACAGTTGACCGAACTTGGCGTGCTGTTTCTTGTATTGGGTCTCCTGGGCTCCTCCATTGAAACGATTGGACTGACTGTTTTTTTGGTGAAAAAAAAATGAGTCAACCGATATGTTCACGTCCTTAGCAACTTCTCTGATATTGATTCGTCAATTGTCCATAACAATTTCCTCAACTTTCTCTCTCATTTTCATCGGTTGTTGATCTTTAGGGGCGTCCAGAGCGAGCGTCGTCATTCATATCTTCCCGACTTCCTGAGAAAAGTTTTTACCACTTGTAAACAGTTTTTTGACTTGGAACACTTGATTGAATTTTTCACACAAAATGTTATGCAAATTCGTTGATCAATACTTTTCGATAGCAAAAAATCGCCGAACACGCAAAACAGTTCTATTTTTTATGCCTCTCACTAAAAAACTCAATAAGCTAAACATCTGAAACTACGAACATATGTTAGAAACGAGAGGATCAACATAAAAAAATCGCTAATCGAATGTATGTAGCATGCAAAATTTGAAAATATACCTTACTTCTGGAACAAACCTCGTAGCGATTGAGTGTTCTTGATAGATCTTTATAATAAATTGGTTTGGTATCAGTTATATAAAAAAATTAACTTCATTATGAGATTTTCACTTGAAGGTTCACAAAACTGCGATACGTGTTGACAAGTAGGTATACAAGTTGTTTTGTGATCTAAAATTTTACATCGGTCGAACCAAAAAAACTTCTTCCAAAAGAATTAAAGAGCATAGAAGTAGTTTTTTGAATGGGAAGACCAATTCACCATTTGCGAGTTCAATCAATTGCATTTGGAAGAGGAAGGTTCAGAATTGAACCCTTTGGAATGTTTGAATGTTTTGAAGTTTTGCAATGAGGAAATTGGTAATTAGGATAGATCTTGAAAGTTGGTTAAGTGATGGCCCAGATGGAAAGTGTATTCATGAATCGCCAGTTTTATGAGTTGCTCCTAGAAAGGTATTTTTAAATATTCAATGTCCCAAAAAGTCCAGACAATATAGTTTTTCTGAAATTAAATTATTTTCATCAGAATTTCACACTACCTGAAAAAGAGACTCCGAAAACAACACAGTAACACAAAATAATAAAAATTCAATGTAAGGTAGTATTTTTCAAGTTTTCAGTAACCATCTGAACATTCCACATCTTTGATTTTTTCCATGAGTTGCTAGTTGATGAATAATTTTATCACCTCCTCGTTGAAATTTCAAAATTGACTTTATGACGAAGCTCACCACCAATATTCACGTAACAGTTTACAATCATTACCTTCACTAACAGTAGAAACAATATATATTTATACCAGGAAATTCACGACGCGACGATGAGTAACATGTCAATATTTCTCTTTCTCCAACATACCATACCAAAATGTCATACGTACGAACCATACAACATCATTAGTTTCCGATATAGCGAGAGCCCATATGAAACTGAATAGGTTATCGGAAAACGCACCCCTATCAACTTAGATAGACCGACTAATATCTCCCTGATTAACAATAATAACCGAGGGGCACAATTTATAGAACACCTGTCTGTAATTATCTGGGCATAATTAACTTCGAACCTTACTTGTTGATTTTGCCTATGTTTCAACTTTATATATAGACTAGGATGGTATTTGGTTTGTCCGTTTAGATACTATTTCTGATACTAGATGAGTATTGCGATTGTATCTACATCAGGTGATTGCGTGAAAGATATTTCAGTTTGATATCGTTCGTTTCAAAATCCTGAAAAAAGTACGCAAAATTTTTAAAATCAAGAATCAGAATCTGATAGTAAAACAATTTCAATATAAAATGTGGCAACAAGTCCAAATTATTTTTCGTAATTTCTTGAATTCAGTTTCCATTCATTTTGTCCACGGATTGAAGAATGATACACTTTCTCAAATATTTTTTATAGACAACCAGCTGCCTTTTACGAGTATCCCATGAAAAGTTCCAGTATATCTGTAACAACGGGAAAAATATTGGCTTTTATATTCTATGTATTTTTCTTCTATTCTGTGTATTTGGGAAATGTCTCTGTGTACTTGAAGATAATTTGGGTGAAAACAATATTATTTCTATGTTTCTCCATTATTGATACGGTAGGTATAAACGAAAATATGAAGTAGATAGACGAGATACTTAAAATATTTTGCTGTTATAAGTATTTGAGTCAGGTGTTTTACCACCAGTTGTATTTTAAAAGTTTCGAGTTTTTTTTCATTATCAACAGAACAATTTCATCGACTATGAAAACAAAATTGTTGTTTTCTTTCCCAAAAACAACTAACCTTAGAGTAAAAAAGAGTAAGTCATATTTTCCAATTTGTATGATAATGAATATTTAGTAAATCAATTATTTACAGCTCCACTTTTCAATGTTAATCAATACAGAAACCTATACATACGAGAATACACCTGTACGAACTAATCCATAATTTACTTGTTTTTTGCGATAAGGGCAGTGACTGATTTTTTTAATGTAAATGTAAATGGAAAAGCATTTTCTAATTCGATAGACATACAATTATAAATTTTGGCAATATCGTAAGAGAAAGATGACTTGAATAGAGAAGTTTAACAGCGAACAATGGGAAATGTTCCTCCTGACGAAAATCAAGTAGTTTTCATAAAAGAGATCTAAAACAACGCATTTTGAACTTATCATTATTTCAACCTTTTTCTTTGAAAAATTATTTAAATACTTAAAAAAGAGGAATGAAATAATGCATTCAACATTTAAAGGGATTAGTTTGTATTTCACCATTTGGCAACATCGGTTATAGCTAATAAAGGACAATGAATCTGTTACCTGTATAAGACAAACAAAGATGACATATTTCAGAGGCGTGCTGTTCTGTTTACTTATGTTCTGTTTTGATGAAAATATGTTTCCTGAATTTACCCTAGACATATACAAAAAATCAAAGTGATAGGTTACAAGATTAAGTTACCAAAAAATCATTGATTTCAATTCTTTTTCTGACTGCGCGTAGTTCTACTTTCGCCACAGGTAGCTACTTTTGACCTTCTTCTTTCTTGTTCTGAATTTCGACACTCGGTACAGAATTAAATATAAGTTATAAAAAAGATTTGTAGCTTTATAACTCCTAATTATATGCGAGCGCTTTCGACAGCTGATCGAGCTATCATCATCAAGGCTCCACTCAAACTGCAGTTTGAGACACACATAAACGAATGAATAATACAGAAACTGGAAGAAAACGAACAAAAATGAGAGGCATTACAATTTTTCAATATGTCAAATTTTGACATAGTGTCACGTGGGAAAATTCTGAATACTAGGTGATTTTCTCTTATCTTTCTCGTGTTTGGCTCAACTTGTTGAGATCTATTTTTTTGTTCATGCAATGTTCGAAAAAGAAGAACATGACAATACTATCTGTCATAGAATTCAGTTTGAAGTCAGTGAGTCCATGATGAACCATCGAACAAACTAGAACAGTTTTGGTGCAAGTGTGATTAGAGACAACTGCTGTCATAGTGGGCCAATCAATGACAAAACTACTTATAAATGCAACAGTTACCCACTTAACACTGACCTATACATCTCTGTTTCTCTGTACTAGTGAGCCCTATGAAGCTGAATTTTGATATATAAGTGATTCTTAGGAGTTAGATGCGCATCAAAGAAAGATTTTCGAATATTATAAATGAGGTGGCCCACGAAGGAGAAAAAGTGGCGGGTTTAGATATGAAAATTACCTTTTCATCACTGTTTCTTCGTATCGCTATATTTTCGAAGGCTGAAATTTTGGTTTGTCCCGTCCATAAAATTAAGTTGCTAGTATCAAATATGTTTGAATCTGTTTAAAATCTGTTTCCGTCAATCAGCTGTCGCTCACATACGAACGACAACTCTCAGAAGTTGAGAAACTTGTGCGAGCTAAGGACTAACGAGGTCTTACCTTTCAACGTGTGATTCCTAACACGGTTGCAGAATCATCCCCGCTTCAACCAGATAAATTCTCTCGAGAAAAATATCTGGTCGAGGCGGGAATCGAACCCACGATCTTCCGATCGTGAGTCGGGCGCACTACCACCGCAGCCAATTCCACAACAAATATATATCTAAGAATATGATAACTTCAATATGATTCTCAGGAATTTCACAGTAGTTCTTACGCAAGGAGAAAAATAATTTTGTATAGGAAAATATAATCAGTATGACTGATAAAAACATTATTATTCAAATTTGAAATGTGATTTACTATAACAATTACTATTATTCATTAACTAATATGTGGTATGAGAACAATGTGATATGAGAATAATTTAGAAACGATTATGAAATATTAGCAGAATAAATCAACCTTTAACTAGTTTTGTTAAAGAATACCGCTTCAAAATCGAAATTAAGACCACTCAGGTTCGTTGAATAATCTGAGCAAATATACACACACCTGTATCGACCATACAACACACACATTCAATTATACTTTACGATAGGTATGATGAGTCGGAGTTGAGCTCTTTGTCTCAGTTTTTTACAGAAGAAAACTCTGTTAACTGAAGATTTAACTATTTCAAATCAAGAATTCCAGCGAGAAACTTTTTCTTTCTTCAACCAAATATCGAAAATAGTAATTATTGATTATTGTCATGCACACAATATTTGATTTTTCAATTCATAATAGATTTGTGAAAAACGTATTACATAATACCATTTTCACGAGAAAAAAAATTTCAGGAACAGTTCCTAATAAACTATGGAACGAGAATATTTCGAAGTGATATGAAGCAGGCAAGGGAGACGCGAATAACCTAAAAATTGGCAATAAAATTATACGGAAAAGTTAATCGAGCTGCAAGTTCATATCGACTGAATATTTAGTAGTGAAAATAAGACAATAAATTCACACACACAGTCAGTAAATTGGAATATTTGACCCCCATAAACACTGTTATGCTCAAATGGAATTTGCAAATTGACAGAGACGCGTCATTCGGACGATATCGTAAATATTTCATCCCCTTTATTATCACTCTATTAATATTTATTCCTTTGGGGATGAAGGTTATCTTGGATGACTACTTTTTGGTTGTTTGATTCTCACAACTAGTTATTGAGAAGTTCAACTTCCAAGGTGTTACTAAGTGTAGATCTTCTACACTAGTCATTTCTACCGCTAACCAGTTAGCTTCCTATGAACAACTCTCAGAAATTTTCAAAAGATGCGCATCCTCTTCTGTGAAAATACAGTTGTCAGTTGGAAATATTTCACATTTTCAGATACAATATTGATATTTGGTGAAGAAATAGTTGAAAGTTTCTGTGGATGTGTCTGCAACCGAAAGTTTTACAATTGCAATTAAGATATTTGTTGATGTAACATTATTATATTCACGAACATTTTGCAAATTAAAAGGTTTCAATACACCAATGATATTCTTGATTATGTTCCATTATACCAGAGGTCAGAAGAAATACAAAACCAAAATTTTTAAGCTTTAAGACTTTTGAGATATGAATATGAGAGCATTGAATTTTCCTTTCAGATAATAGAATAATTCTTTGATATCGAGACATATAACTTGGAGTGTCTGAAATGTCAGTGGTTTTACCTGTTTTCAAAATAACCTGTGGATTTCTCCAAAGCTCGAATAAAATCGAATATTTGATCGCCTTTTAATAACTTTTCTAAAGTTGATATTATGAATCGTGTGTCTATCTCAATCAGTTTGGAAGATATAAACTCATAACCAATACCCTTTTTTCAAAATATAATTCAAATAAATTGGGATTTTTCATTTCGGTACGACTGGAGACGAATTATTTAATCACCTTCAAACATAAATTATATCGATAGCAAAATAACAACACAAAACATACAAATGCGATCATAATTAATATGGGATATTGTCCCCTTGAATCTGATTCTTGCGCTTGATTCTCCACAACTTGCTCTGGATAATGTTAACGTTTTTCAGAATCGTTGCTTCGTTCCTCAACGAAAGCATCACCTGAAACAGCAACATTTTTGAAGTAATGTTTCGAGACCAAAATCACCGCCCGAATTCATCCTAAAAATTCTCGACTTGTTTATATTAGGACTCCTGGAATATCCAATTTTGTAATAGATATTTGCATATGCTGAAGCTTCAATCATTATATCCAATCTTTCAGAGCAACTGAGATGAATACATGATTCTGAATTCAAAACTGGAGAAAAGCAAGTTAACTCAATAGGCTAATAAAAAATCCCAATCGAAATTTCCAAAAACTCAGAGCATGTAAATATCTCTGTTTATGATTACAATACTAACGTAATGATGGATATCAGACATCGAAAATTAACCCATTGAACCTCTAAAATCTGTGACACTACCAAAGTACCTGGTTCTTCACTAGTTAACATTTGTTTTGAATAGTAATTAACTTTGCTAATAATTTCGAAAACCATTCGTGGTTATGAAAGTATTAACAATATAATAGGTTATGATCGATATATTCTTTGTTTTATTATGGTTGATAATATTTTTTGATGAATGTTAGAATTTCGAACTTCCATTCTCTGAAAATATATTGAGAGATCTGACATCTAATTCTTCTCATAAATGAAAACCTTCTCTCAACATATTTTTTCACTCAGCTGCAGTCATGAAAGTCATAGAAGCGGATCGGCACAAATGAGCACCAGATCATTCAGAGGACATTGTGAATCTGAAAATCACCAGGAATATTCATGAAAAAATTGAAAGCTGTGCCCAGATACCTTTTTCCAACTGAGGCAACATAACAGATTCCATTTCCAACAGTATCGTCACTTTCGCACTTTGTAATTGACATACATACCTGAAATGGTTCAAAATTTATAGCTACTGAAGAAAAATACAAGATAGCCTATGTCTGGTTGAGATTTGTGTATGATACATTCATTATATGGAATTACGAACGTTTTTCTCTAGAAACGTGATGAACTGCAAATTCTAGATACTTCAATGAAGAGGGCTGACAATCTACCAAGAGATTATTCGAAAAAAACTTTCAGAATTATAAGGATATTATTTAGTTTGGGTAGCAGAAGAAGAAACATTTATAAGACACTGAGCCATATTAGGAGAAATCTTCAACAAAGTCATTCAAAGTCATCAGGAAACTGTTAGAAAAAATAATTGAGTCTAAGGCAGCATTAGAAACTATTTTGATTTGGAAACACCATCTTCAGCAGCCCCACAAATATCAAAAATACAAACACAGAAAACGAATTCAAAAATTGCGTTCACGAAATACCATGTAATTGCGGTAGGTTGTATACAAAAAGTTTTTTTGGCGACCACATATTCAATAACAACGCCTTCAGTTTGACTATCGAACATATCTGTTACATATGAAAGCCTTCAATCTATCGAAAAAACCAACGAACCGCAAAATCAATAGGAGAGAAAAGAGAAACAAAAGTAGTAACGTTTTTTTTTTTATTTTCAACATAGTTTCATCCATTTTTATTATTTGTATGTTACTGACTAACAGTGAATTTTTGTTGGACCCATTTGATAATTCATTTTCATTTCAGGACATAATTATTCATTTTACTCACAAAATAGCGTTTTTCTACTTCATTATTATTTGTTCATTGCTCATTTCTCTCAAGTTTTTTGAAATTAATATTTTTTTTATAGAAGAAGTGGATAATCACAATAATTATTAATTTATCCTCAATTTTCAGTATATGAATTTGTCATTAATTTCTATTTCTATTCCATGCTCGCTCTTCATATCGACATTGAAAATGATACTCGTATCCTCCATCAAATTCATATTTTTGGTGCGGCGCGATAAATTCCAAAATATCCACTCGTTTCACTGTTCGTTTTCTCTTAAGTTGGTCTTATATCATTTCGGTATTGCTCTGTGACACTTTCCACCATTCCTGCATTCGTTCTGCCGAAGAGGGTTAATACATCTTTGTCAGGATTATACTCAAAAGTTCCTTCGGATGTCATTTCTCGTGAAGTATTGGCCTATAGACCCTTCATTTCACCTGGGTCTGATAGATTGTGGAAGTGACAAATCAAGAATGAACTGCAACAGATAAAGNACAATTCTCAATTTTATTTATTTTTTTTCAATTATTTTCGATATACCCAAAAGAATTAATATGGGTCTGTAGTTTCTCATATTGCGTCTGTCTGTAGACTTATGAAGAAGCTTGATGATTACAATCTTGGGACTTTGTTTGATTTCAATTCCATGATCACTTTTTTCAATTCAGTCAAGAGCAGTGGAGAAATTATTGAATTGTTGAGCTATAAATATACTCCTTATTGACCGTACGACCATGTGGCAAGAACTCCTGATGCACTATGCCAGAGTAATCGAAGAACACATTGAGCAAAACCTTGACAGTTGACCGAACTTGGCGTGCTGTTTCTTGTATTGGGTCTCCTGGGCTCCTCCATTGAAACGATTGGACTGACTGTTTTTTTGAGTCAACCGATATGTTCACGTCCTTAGCAACTTCTCTGATATTGATTAGTCACTTGTCCATAACAATTTCCTCAACTTTCATCGGTTGTTGATCTTTAGGGGCGTCCAGAGCGAGCGTCGTCATTCATATCTTCCCGACCTCCTGAGAAAAGTTTTTACCACTTGTAAACAGTTTTTTGACTTGTAACACTTGATTGAATTTTTCACACAAACTGTTATACAAATTCGTTGATCAATACTTTTCGATAGCAAAAAATCGCTGAACACGCAAAACAGTTCTATTTTTTATGCCTCTCACTAACAAACTCAATAAGCTAAATAGCTGAAACAACGAACCTATGTTAGAAACGAGAGGATCAACATAAAAAAATCGCTAACCGAATGTATGTAGCATACAAAATTTGAAAATAAACCTTACTTCTGGAACAAACCTCGTAGCGATTGAGTGTTCTTGATAGATCTTTATAATAAATTGGTTCGGTATCAATTATATGAAAAAATTTACTTCATTATGAGATTTTCACTTGAAGGTTCACAAAACTGCGATACGTGTTGACAAGTAGGTATACAAGTTGTTTTGTGTTCCAAAATTTTATATCGGACGAACCGAAAAAACTTTTTCCAGAAGAATTGAAGAGCATAGAAGTATTTTTTTGAATGGGAAGACCAATTCACCATTTGCGAGTTCAATCAATTGCATTTGGAAGAGAAAGGTTCAGAATTGAACCCTATGGAATGTTTGCAAATCAATTGATTTAGAAATTCGTGATCATTGATCACTAATCAAATAGATTAGAATCGTTCCATTGTATTAAATTTAGTTTGCAATGAGGAAATTGGTAATTAGGATAGATTTCAAAAGTAGGTTAAGTGATG
>NW_019289656.1:0-80552 GCF_000500325.1 Leptinotarsa decemlineata
TATTATTAAACATGATTTTGACATAAACTCTCAGTTGACAAAATTATTTTTTATCAATATCTAATCGATCGTGACCTTTTGTAACACCATTTTTAACTGATTTTTGATTCGTTGGATTTGTCGCCGCTCCGAATAGTAGAACAATTATCATAACATTTGGAAAAATAAGAAAAAAATATTTTTCAAATTGACAAGTCCGATTTGATTATGTCATAGTTGAAACAACGCTAGAACAGTGTTTTTTAGGATGCCGTGATTGAGAAGGTCAAATTTTTCACAGAAACATAATATAAAAAAATTCAAAATATGTTTAAAATGCGGCACCAAGTGGTCCAAGACAGTCTAGTCTATCATAAACTTGAAGATGTTTCTCAATTAAAACAAATATATATATCAATCATTCATTTAATGTTCAGTTAATAACTATTAATACCTTTCAAAAACAATTATCATTACTTTTTGTGTGAAATGAAATGTACTTAATATAATTATTTTTCCAAACCGATTACTCATGGCATAACTCAACAATAAATATACATATATCGATAATATTTACATGAATATTCAATCAACAAATGAATAATTACCAATGAAATTCATTATTGATAAATCTGGACGAATGACGAGCTATATGGCGAAACAACTGATGTCCTTGAGACAAAGGAAGCGTAATTATCTAAGGGAAACGCCTGAATCTGTTGGTACTGCACTGCCTGGGGATATTGTTCGACCAGCACTGGAGCAGGAGCAGCCTGAATTTTCGCCAGAGCTGGGACTGCTTGAACTGGTACCGGGGAAGGGTCGGCCACCTCGACGAGTTTCTCTGGGCGGTTGACAGTGACCAGGCTGGGGTTGATGGCTCTTAACGGAGAGCTGAAAATCACTTGTTGGGTCTGGGGAATGACCACATACACGGGATTGGGTTGGGCTGGTGCAATCTCAGTTTTGGCAGACTGGAGTTTCTCGCTGCGAGGGGCTTGCTTCATGTTTTCCGCCTGCAACGTGAAGAGTTCATTTCAGAGTTGAAAACAGAAATATGAGTGGAATTTTATTCAGTGCTGATATATAGTTTCAGCTATTATTTGGAGAAGGGAAATGAGAGATCTGAACAACGAAAAAAGCGGGAGTTTTGAAACTGTGCAATTTAGCATCTTACCACTTCGGCAACCTTATTTATTCATTTATTTATGTATCCAACGTGCAAGCGAATGTAAGTTCATAAAATGAGGCCCTATCAAAACAGTGCATATATGTAAGTTTAGGTAATAATAACAGAACATAATTTATAGTCTACAGCACAAAATATTTTCCTAACAGAATTTACTAGCTCAATCTGCGCAAAAAATCTAACATTTAATGAGCTTTGCATTTTGTTTATGTGACATTTGAAGGTCATTTTACTATCGAATGTGTAACTTCAAAATCTTTGATACCTATTGATCACTTTGATGCGGTAATATTGATTTTTATGAGTAAAGTCAACAAGATAATTATGTTATTCAATGACAGCAAGTTGTTTTTAATGAAATTATTTAACTAGGACTGGAAAATCTTAGTGTCACAAATATTTCGAACTGTTGTAACTTCACCAAGGCGTCAGCAAACTCTAAGCATCAATTATTGCAAATGATTAAAGTCGTTTGCGGAAAGGTTGAATAGTAATGAGCCCATATCAAATCATTTTTTCCCAAATTCTTTTGCTTTTGCAAGCAACTAAAAAATGATGGTTGACTATATTAAAAGCTTTGAGGAAGTATGGGTGTACATTGTCAATCTGGAGCTTTTATGATGTCATATTCATGATGTATGTGATATACGTTCGTTAAGGTGAATTTTTGGCGACAAAAACCATATTTTTCTTTTACAAATCTCGTGATATCTTTTGACTCACTAAGAATTTACCTTTTTTGGCACTTTTATAAATTGGTTTTAAGGAACTTTTTCCACGAAGAGAAGTTTATATCTGTAGCCTGAGGTAAATGCTGTACTTAATGCTCTACCGGCTATTTGACGATTGCTATAATAGTAAAAGAGTTATTATTTCTCTTATATCACCAAAGTTGAAGTGTGGAATTCAATTAACTCTACTCTTGTCATAATCTATAGAAAATTATTGAAAAATAAATTTACTATTTAATGAAGATGGAAAAAAATATTGCCAAGTCCCCCAAGGAAAAATCAGTTGAAATTTCCGGGATTATTCAACAACAGTTAAAATGAACAAAATTTCCAAAAAATTGTTACTGTATACTTTATGTATCGTTCAAATGAAATTTGTTGATATTTTCAAAGATCAACATCGTTCAAATCTTACCTCAGATAGTTCAGTGGCTTGCTCAAATGCAGCTTCAGTTGTTGTTGCTGCTTCTGTTGTTGTCATTTCATTATCTGGGGGTCCATATTCCTGTTGAGGTGGACCGTATGCTGCAGGTGGAGCTGAAAAACAGACGAGTACATTTAAGATGTAATTTCGGAAAAGGTTTATTTGGTGTTTGAAAATTACCTTGAGATTTCTGAAATCGATCAGGTAAACGAAATGCAGGACCGTTAGGTCTCCATCCACTTGGAGCATAAGGGCTATTCGCAGAAGCTTGGTTTGATTGGTATCCTCCACTCTGCGGCTCTGTCGCTACAATAGACACCACGAAGAGGACAACTGCTACGAAGGACTATAAAATAACGCAATTTGATTAAGACTCCTCCAACATCTACAATATAATAGTTATAATATCTATTTCTTTCCACTCCTCCATCTAGTGACTGAAAACTCCTAATCAAACTTTGACCCTATCTACCCTGAATCCATAAAACTAAAACTCTATAAAACTCCACTTTTCATAATACTCTGAAATATTCCACCTACATCAATCTTGTCGTACAACCCATAATTTTCACCTGCCACATACGAATCTTTTTTTGACATTGCCGCAACGAAGCAAGGATTCGTATGCCTTGTTGAACCTCATCACTATTAATTTATACCAGTCAGCAACTCACCGGTAGTAAGTTCATTAACATACCTTCATTTCTTCTGGGAGATTGTCAGCTGAAGATACCGAACAATTAACTGATGCTTATCAAAACTGTACCAGCGGTATTTATACGATAAACAATTGTTTGCCAGGGTTGGTTTCAGAAAAAGCGGACCGAAAATGTTATTTGAATTTTTTAATTTTTTGTATTAAGTGGTAAAATTTGCAAGAACATGGAATACTTATATGGACTTTACGAAGTTAGGGTATGGAAAGAGTATTCTGAAAATCAACCAAACTTCACGGTCAGACATAAAAATTGTTTTTGATGATAATATATTATCCACAACAAAAACTTCGGATTTTTTTGTAGTGGCAAAAAATTCTATATCGTTAATTTCCGTATCTAGTAATGAAAGCAAGTGGTACACGTCTCTTATACAGAATTGGAAAACTAAGAAACAGGATAACGTTCAAATTAGAAACAAAAGCTTAAAAGATAATTTTCTATATAGGGTGAGTTCATGAAGTCCTGTAGTGAATGAAAACAAGTTTTTGAAAGGTATACTTGAACTCTCTTTTTGAAAATGGGTGTGCTGAAATATGTGATATCAAATGGTAAATGGTTGTAGGGCTTGAAATCTAGTGAGTTTTCTTACATGCTAACCAAGTTAGCATCTCCAGGAGATGACAAAAATTAGTTTTAGTCATCTCCTGATGGATATATAGATCAATCTATTGTACCCACAAGGTACGGTACTGGGTCCTCTGCTTTTCAATTCATATCTAAATGAATTATTCAATTTGGACAGCGTTGGGAAAATAATTGGATACGCAGACGATACTGCGATATTCTATGAGGCAGACACTTGGCTTGATTTGAAAAAGAACGTAGAAACAGATTTCCACTTGCTCAAAAAATGGTTTGATCAAAGGCTCCTGACAATGAATCTGGAAAAAACTAATTTTCTTCCTTTCAGCTGCAATATATCCAATGATTTTCCATTTAAACAAGGAAAAACAATAAAAATAGATTCCCTGAGAGAAATCAAATACTTGGGCGTTTACATAGATAGAAACTTAAGGTGGGACTCTCATATAAAATATACAATAAAAAAACTGCAAACAATGCTTCACAACTTCCGTTCCTTGAAAAAATGTATGGACTTCTGACAGAATCTTCCAGGATTCTCACTCCAAGTCGTTTATTCACCCTTTGAAGTTTGATACCACAACAGTTGTTGGACTACAGTAGGGATGAACTACGATGTCTAACAGGCCTTCTTACAGATCACTGTCATCTGTCATTTGAATCATCATATACAGAGACGTGGACTGTAGGAAGACAGTGTGTGTCGCCTCTGTTCGAAAAATGATGAAACGGCAGAGCACATACTTTGTTCCTGCCCCGCTGAGACCGAATCAGGTCCCCAGCGGT
Source organism: Leptinotarsa decemlineata (assembly GCF_000500325.1). Classification (NCBI taxonomy): domain Eukaryota; kingdom Metazoa; phylum Arthropoda; class Insecta; order Coleoptera; family Chrysomelidae; genus Leptinotarsa; species Leptinotarsa decemlineata. The sequence continues at coordinate 4,411 of NW_019289656.1, forward strand.
GACCTGATTTGGTCCATCTGACCTGAAAGACCACTCACCATACAAACTAATCGGCTTCGTTAAGAAGCTGGGTTTATTGGGTTGTGGTCGAGTGTGAATATGTGTGAGCCACAATGAACCCTTGCGGGTTGCGGTGGACGGTCGAGTAGACCCTCCAAGAGACATATTATTGAATTGGAATATTTGAGAAGAAACATACAATGTAGATCTAAGAAGTTCACATACAGAGCTTTGGAATAAAAAGACTCGCCGTCAAGAATTCTGAAAATATTAGAAATATTAATAACAATATTCTAATGAGACAATCTTTTGAAACACCCAATAGTGCAACTTCGTTCTAATTATTATTGAATCCCGCGCCGGTCCTGCTTATTATACGTGAGACACAGGAGTCGACGTAGAATAAAAAAATATTTAGCCCGAATTTGATTGCCGAAGGTGCCTGGTTGATAAAATATGCGACAGGGATAACGTATTGTTGACACTGACCTGCTAACGTGATCGTGGTGTACGCGATTGAAAACGAATGTGTTTTTGTTGACACTGAAGAGTCACTCAACTGAATTTATAGGAAATATAAGTAGAAGACTCACAAGTACCAAATATAACATAACTTCCAACATGTCAAAGTATTACTTTTAGTAGAGCAAATTCCATAATCCAAAATGACTATCATATTGATGATAAGAACATCAAAAGAGTATCGGTTGTTAAGGACTTTGGAGTATTATTTGATTAAAAACTTTTGTTTTAGCTGTGAGCAATGGCTCCGGAAAACTAGGTTTTGTTCTTAGAAATATACAGAAATTGTCAATTCTTTCAACAAAAACATTATACACATCACTCATATATTCTTGTCTCCGATATCCAAATTCATAGTCATTATCTTGAGCATGTATAAAATGGGCTTACACCAGGGTACAAATAATTATTCCTAGGTATTGTAGCACATTTCGAATTGACCGAAAATAACAATTTTAGTAAAACAAAAAACTGAAATTACAAGGAAATACGTATTTGATTTGAAATCCCTGATTTCAGATCAATTTATATTATATTAAACAATGGAAGTTCGAACTGATGAAATACACCACGAAACATTGTCAACCACCTTCAAATAATCGACCTGATTTGATTTTATCACAAGAAATTGTGAACTTTTCAGCATTCCCTATCACCTATCAAATGGTGTATGTATAACTGGTATGAGCTTATGTACTTTTAAAAAATCTCTTGATGGAGTGGCTACTCTGTGATACCTTGTCATATGCTGGAAGAAATGCTAAATATATTCTCTAAACTCAAAAATAAATGTTCGTCTGGACCTAATGACTTACCTAACAATATAATAGAATAAGTAATTCGAAAATTATTTGGTGAAACCTATAACTCACTTAATAAATATGCCTGTTTCACTGGAAACAGACATATTTCCCGACGCTCTCAAAATAGCGGAAGTGATTCCACTCCATAAAAAGAAGGCAAAAAATATAATGAATAACTATAGACCCATATCACTTACATCAGTTTTTTCCAAACTTTTTGAATATTGTATGCTAAAGAGGCTAAACTCATTCATTGAAAGGTTCAGAATTATCCCAGGAGAACAGCATGGATTCAGAAAATCTGAATCTACATCTACGGCAACCATAGATACATATATACACATTCTCAATGAACTAGAAAAAAAGGAGCCCTATAGGCATATATTGTGACTTAAGTAAAACCTTTGATTGTGTTCCACACGATCGACTACTTGACAAGCTTTGGTCTTATGGTACCAGGGGATCTGCTCTTAGCTGGTTCGAATCTTTTCTCAAAAATAGATATCAGTATGTACAAATATCTTGCAATGAGAATAGCGGTCGAAACACAATTCACCACTCTCATCTTGCACCTGTGGAAGTTGGAGTTCCTCAGGGAAGTGTTCTTGCTCCAGCTCTATTTTCAATCTACATAGCAGACATTGTAAAATACCTCTCACATTTTAAATTAACGTTATACGCTGATGATCTCTCCATATTAGTATCACAAAAATCTCACGATCTCAATCAACAAGCTTGCAATGATCTCATGGTAAAAATCATTCTATGGTTCTCCATTGATAGTCTTCATATCAATGCTAGCAAGACACAGTTCATTATTTACCACACAAAACAGAGAACGGCTGAAAATATAGAGATTCATTTAGGGGAAATGACTCTAGAGAAGTGCCACACCATTAAATTTCTGGGTGTAACTATGAGAGATACACTTGATTGGGGATCTCACATAAGTGAAACAATAAAAAAATTCAATAGTGAGCTTTACCAGATCAGATGTCTTCAGAGAGTAATTAATATAAATGTTCTTAGAAATTATTATTTTGCGGAAATACAATCCCTACTATCATATGGAATTTTGTTATGGGGCATGTCATCTTCAGCACAAAAACTATTCCTAGTACAAAAAAATGCATACGTGCAATGCTAAATAAAAATCAGAGAGAATCATGCAAACCTCTTTTTAAAAAAATTAATGTACTCCCACTTTTCTGCATATATATATATATATTGGAAGTTTCCTGTTATATACATAAAAACAGAAACAAAATTCCCTGTCATAATGAAANTCAAACTGTAATATCATTTCCATGGCAACTAAGATTTAAATTGAAATATTAGGTCTTAGTTTTAGTTAATTTGCGTGAAAACTTGAATGCAATTCCGTTATTTTCATTAAAAATAATTACGCTATTTGTTTTTTTTTCATCTGGCGGCACTTTATTATTGAAATCATAAAAAAAATATTCTCATGGCTATATCTGTTGATATAGGGTGTTTTTTGTGACTATTAGCTGTGTGAGTTTTCGAATTTTTGAGTTGTCATAACTGATTTTTTCAATAAAAAAATCGCTAATAAAAAATCCCGATTTTCGACTAAGAAAAAATATCGTAGTGTGTCCTGAAACTTTGATAAACATTTCAAATTTTGTCCCAAGGTAGACCTTTTAGTACTTGACATTTCAAAAAAAAATTATTAAAATCGGTTTACAACTTCAAATTTTAGGGGGGTGTTTCCATTAAAAATGGGTCACACTGGAAGTTTTCTATTGACAAAAACTGATCAGGAGGTATCTTACTTCAGATTCAGAAAAACGCTGAAAACATACTTACTGGATAACTCGTATTATACTATGGACGAGTTCTTATAGCATTTAAAAGTACATGTATTGTTTGCCTAATCTATGTTCAAATTTCTTTTGACTCGATAAATTTGGATTACGTACAAAGTATGTAATCCAAATTTATTTACTTTATGTACTTGGAGTAAAATCATCTGTGTCGAATTGTAAATAAAGGAACTTGTTGATTCAGCTACCGATTATGAGTGTGATTTACCATTTTTTGCTAGTTTCGGAACTTGAAGAAAGCTATGCATGGATACATTGAATGATACATTCTTATCAGGCTGGCTAGTAAAAACTAGAAACAAATTCAACAATAGGCTTTTCTCAGAAAAATGAGGTCATTCCAAGAATTTCTAGTTTTACCTTAAAAATTTACTGACTCTTCAGTGGTTTATATTAACTTTTAGGTCAGTTTACACTTTAGCAACATATCTATTGATTTATCTGTGTTTTCTTTTCAGATTTTGGTGAGGTAAAAAGTTAGAAAAATAGTAAGACACATACACAGACACAGATAGTATCTTACTACAGTTTTCTCATAAATTTGTTGATGACTGACGTTCCCAGGTTGTTCCGCCAAAAAATAACACCGTTAGCCTTTTGACTTCGCCAGCTCTCAAATACAATAACACAAATGTTGACATATCAATGCACACTTCTGAAAGTAAGTGGCAGGAGGGCGGACCCGAAAGAATCGAAACACCCTTTTCTAAAATGTATCGTATAATTTACGATCGGTAGCGCTCTAAGTATCGGTTATGCTTTATGAATTATGAGGGGGTCCATTCCTCTCAATAGAATAATAGAAATATATTTCTCTCTATCAAATTAGTATTGTTGTGTACCGAACCGTGAATTGTTCGCTAATAAAGCGGTACTAAACGATGGTAAAAGGGCAAATAACAAAATGCTGCGTCGACAGTTTGGAATTCTATTCGCGATGGTTTGACTTGTGCCCTTTCTCCTTGTTTGATTTCAACCACTCCCGATTATTTGCTGAGAGTTCTTCGTTTTTTGTCACGGTACTTTTTGAAATGCGATATGCCCATTACAAAATGACTTTTTGTATGGCATTGTTCCTGTGAAGGACGCGTGGAACAAAAATTTTGTCAATGGAAGTATGGTCTTTGGTTTAGCGAATCACTTGTGTGTGTGAATCTGAAAAGTCCTAATGAGAAAAAACCTAATCAAGTGATGGAATTATAAATTTCAAAACTATAAATAGCCAAATACGTGCAGTTGATATATATCTTTATTATTATTATTATTATTAAGATATATATCAATTATTATTATTATTATTATTAAATAAAATAAGGCGTGCGTGAAATATCAAAATTTTTTATTCGTTTGAAAGTACTGTTGATGACTCCGGCGCATAAATCCGGCTGAATTTGACCGATGGTATGGGTTATGTTGGCTTTGAGAACCTCTGTGGTTTGTGGCTTATTCACATAAAACTGCAACTCAAAAAAACCTCACAAAAGAAAGTCCAATAGGGCCAAATCGCACGATCTCGGTGGCCAATTCGCTTATGCAAAATATCCGATGTGGCATGAGNTTTTTCTTTGTGAAAAATACTTTGATTTTTACGCAGTAACTTATCGGGGTAAACTAAAAAGTTTGCCCTTCTACACTTGTATAAAGTTCTCCATTATAATTTTTATATTTTTTCAGATTGTGGAAGGTAACCATTACCCAAAAAAAGGTCGATAAAAAACCGATTTTTTCCTCCACAAAAAATGACTTTCGTTGAATATTTAAGAGAACGGTATGGGCCGCAGTGCGTTAATGATTATAATTTTTATATTTTTTCAGATTGTGGAAGGTAACCATTACCCAAAAAAAGGTCGATAAAAAACCGTTTGTACATGTAATTGACAAATAGACAATGAGAGAAATGAGTGATAAGTGACGAAAATCGTTATGTTTGTTGGTTTGGCAGCGGGGCAGAGGGGATCTAGACTTGTGCTTTGAATAAATTATTTTTATATTCTGATCTGAAGCAAGTAATACTGAGGTTCTTGAAACTTTCAGGAACGGAATTATATAAATTATAAATTTGGTAGGTGAAAGATCGTCTGAACATTTCAGTTTTGAATTTAGGTGGGGATAATAATCCTTTAAATCGTAGATTTAAATTATGTATGTCTGTCCTGAAAGATATTTTGTTGTACAAATATGAAGGAATTTTAGGTTACTTTATCTATCATTGTGTGAACATAATGGTAAATATTGGAGAATAATAATTCGATGAACGTTGATGATACAATAGATATCTTTATTCACTCCAATGATTGACACTGAGGTTATATTAGTTGTGAGGAAATTTTGCCCAATAAAATTCAAAACTGTAAATGTTTCGATGAGTAAAGTCAGGTCCATGCGAGCTTAAACATTTTATTTCCATTTATAGGGACTGCATTTAGATTTCGATGTTGTTTCAGTAGTATTTTAATTAAAAATAAACATCAACTTTCCATATTCCATCGATTTATTTCTCACGGGGGAAGACAAAACTGCTGTTTGATTGTATAATGATAGTAATCAATTACATATGTCTGAATTTTTGCATTCATTGTAAATCGAACATTTTTCTCATTTCCAATAATATGGAAACATGATTTATCTTCAGACCAAACTAGAAATTAGATTCCTTTATTTTCGAAAAAAAATTGCACTAGAATCAGCGATGCATCTTAATGGTATCAAATATTGATATTATTGACCTGGAGGTAATCGAAAGTAAATTATATTTCCTTGGTTTTCGTGGAAATTTCTTGTCATTGCTCATGTCATACGTGCGCTTCAGGAAAATATCAGGAGAGCATAAATCTGAATATTATGAGATGGACCGTTGAGTTCCTCAGGGATCGATCTTGGGGCCGCTTATTTTTTTTGTTATTCATAAACGATCTACCTGACTGTATCAGTTCAGATTCAGTAGATCTGTATGCAGATGATACTACATTAGCCATTGATTTAGATAGTCCTGAGGACTTACAAAAAAAAACTAAATAATTTAGCAGAAAAATTCATAAGTTGGTGTGAAAGAAATTTCTTGATAGTGAATGCAGAGAAAACAGTCTGTATGCATTTCCATTCTAGGTGTAGACCTGTGACTGATATTTAAGTGTTTGTCAAGTGCTTTCTATGAAAAAAGCCCCTCATATAGAGGCATAAAGTTTTTTAATCATCTTCCCGCAAACCTGAGGAAGCAACGGAATAAATACTTCTTCAAATCAAAATTGAAAGTATATTTGCAGGACAATTGATACTATAGTATCAAAAAATTTCTTTCACTAGTTCGGACTTCCATTGTCTAATATATGAAATGATTTGAAATCCCTGAAACTACTAAAAAAGAAGAATTAAAAATGAATAGCTGAAAATAACAATTATATTAAGCAAAAATAACCTGAAATGAATAATTGTGAAGTAAAATACGAGTAAAAATAGAAAGATTGAACAAAAAATAAAAATGAAAATAAAAAGTTAGGCCACGTTAGTTCACGACCTTTCGATTGTTAGTATCTACAATCGTCTTCGGGTAATGACCGGACTGATTTATCCGAGAGATGACTATTTATGGGTCGTTCGAGTACTTTCACTTATCCCCGCTTTCCATTTTTTCCGCTTTACTGGTTCAGTAGGAGATGACCGTTTGGCAGGAGTTGGCCATTTTTCGCTTGATGATGGGTTTCCATATGTTGCGTATCTCTACGCTAGCTTGGCTGAATACGTTGTTGGACAGCATGTATGCGGCTTCCTTGAATTTTCTCCTAAATCAATGGTCCTCTCTGTGTATGATCTCAGCTTGGGACCACTCGATGTTGTGTTGATGGGTCCAAACATGGTCTGCTATTCCTGATTTGCTGGTTTCCCCTCGCTGTGTGTGTTTCTTGTGCTCGGCAATGCGAACATTCAATGGCCTCTTAGTTTCACCAATATAGGATTTTCCGCACTCACAGGGTATCCGGTAAATGCAATTCTTGGAATCGCAGTCCGCGTTTGGTGGCCTGGTTTTCGTGAGGCTGCTACAGATAGTGTTACCGGATCTGAAGCAGGTTCTGATGTTGTACTTGGAACCAATTCTTCTTATCCTCTCCGATAATCCTCTGATGTAAGGAAGTGCAAAATGAAAATGTATTTGCTGAGATTTATGAACATAAATGTAATAAATGTTTTCATGTATATGTGTACAAATCTATTAAATAGTAATATTTCAATATTGTTGATTGTAAAATTGTCTACCATCACACGGTTTTTTATTTGTGGCGTATCCTATATCATGCTGTTTGTGATCTGTAAGGATTGAATAAAGATAGTTATTATTATTAAGACAGGCTCACAAGCACATAGGCACAATAATATCTGTAATCATCAAGTGTCTTCTTAGTGTTAGCAAATTGTGTATTTTTGTGTCCATGTCCCTCGAAGTCTTGATATTACTCGACTGATTCAACGGTTTTCACTTAAATGCTAAAATGCAATGAAATTAATTGCACAAATGAAAATTATCTTCTATATTCAACTATTATTCTAATAATATTTATCACTACAGTACTGTATAATCTATTGTAAAAACAGATTTTTTTGTTGAGAGAAGTAGAAGTAGTAGAAGTAGGAAGCTAAAACCTTTCTTTCCCAATTATTAATCTCATCTAAAAATATACCCCTTTCTTTTCGAAAAAAAAATAGTGATTAAAAAAAATTGGGCAAATTATTCGTCCTCCTTTTTTAATATTACCTGCGAAAGATGTTTTTCAAAATGAATATTTTTCGTTTAATAACGTCACCTAATAGCAGTTGTTTATTATTTCCACTTAATGCAATTTACCCATGTTGAAAATCTCTTGTTATATGCTTACCAAGTAATGCTTTCAGGTATTTTGTCGGTACTTTTGACGACTTTCCGGTAGTTTGCTCCGCATTTAACTAACAAACTCAATTTATTTGCGAATGTAAGGATACTTTAAGTAGATATTTGCCTGTTTGAATGGACTCCATTCATATCGTATTAAGAGCCTCCCGGGATTCCAATTTACACAAAATTCAATAATGCCGTGGAGAGCAGGAAACGGATACGTATATTGTAATATATTTGGATATTCTGTTTCTAAAGAGGGAAAAGGGATATTTACAGATTACAAGAGTGATATACAAATAGGTTTGAATGGCGGGGAAAACAGATACATTAACAAAGAAATTGAGTTAACGGTTCCAAAATAGAGGCGAATTCATTTATTTGAACAGGAAATGACATTTATCACTTCAGTTGACGATGATGAAAACAATTGAAATAACGAAAATGAGAGAAAACAAGGTTTACATATACTGAGTATGTTTCTCCGTTCAATTCAGATATTAGGAAGAAAAAAGAAAAAGGAACAACAGAAATGTATATCAATAAGGAAATATCAAAAAATAGATGAGTGCATAAAAAGTATAATGCAGTGAACAGTAACATTGCATTTGAATTGGATAAACTAACACGGATTTTCACTAAAAATAGCTTCTGAGACGATCCTTGATATAAATTATGGTGCTTGAGTATCAACCACTATGCTTCCAAAATGAATATAGAGATCTGTATTTTTTTAATATTGCTTACACGAATCTTGGCTACTAATTTTGCAAAGTACCCTAATGGCTCTTTTTTGCGCAACCTAGACCTTCTTCGTTGAACTTTTATGGCATGTACCCCAAAAAAAATTGTATATTCATATGTAATTCAATTAATTCATGGTAAGCAGATTCATGACCCAGATGGCATCCAGAAGATAATTTTTCAGATAGTTTTCGGGCATGTCCATGGAATGTTAAGCTAGTATCACTATGAAGACATAAGAATTTTATGAGGAGTTAATATTAGTTGAATCAGGCATAAAGGTTACAAGTTCCTATTTGAAGGTTAATGAATCAGTTTTGGGGATACTGAGTACAAGAAGATTATATTAGCAACCCAGGTTATTATTATCGTTTCAAGTTCGCCTTGTATGTCATTCAGTAAAGAGATTTCATCAACGTCATGTCAAAATATAGTAGTATCATCTGCAAATAACGTTAATTTCAAATTACGAATGGACTGACCTGTTACACAATTTTCACAAACATTTTAATTCTAGACGCGAGGAATAATTCGGTGGCCAAATCCAGGACTAAGTAAAGGGTCAAGTCGAGTTCTTATCTTGTGGCCCAAATCGAGGACCAAACAATTTTTTGGGGATATTTGATGTTAAATTAAGGGGGGATGCCTCATCTCAGTTTGAGGTCGAAGTCCTATCTCGAGGCCCAACATTTTTTTTGAGGATATTGAACGTAAAATTTTAGAAGGACCTCTATGCAAAGTCCTATCTCGAGGACCAACCCCAACCATCGGCCATCGAGATATCTACTAGTTATCGAGAACAGGTTAGGAGGAGCCAAACTTGGCTCTGTCTATCTACATGGGAATCTCTGTTTCCCATAGAAAGGGGCGTCTTTCTCAACTTTCCATATAATGATCATTATATTTCCTCTAATGTCAAATATGTTATCTTAACATATATTTTTATGGAAAAAATATCACCACGATATGAAAATAAAAACTTGAAATACAATAAAATAACAAATCCCTGATTTGGGCATTGATCAGAGATACTGTTCAACATGGCGGCCCAATGATGGGCCTTCGCGATAAGGTTATCTTAGATTGAAGATAAAAGTTGTGATCACAAAAAGTACCTACTAGTACACTAAGATCCGGTGGTCTCACAGGCTAATTCTTATTCCGTATTGCAAGGCCCCGACCAATTCATCGATTACGACCAAAATATAGTTGATTTTTCCTCAACCTGAGGTTGCCTGCAGCCTAAATTGTATCCACTCAATATTTATTTTTTCTTACATGCGACTATTTCTAGAACTTTATGAATTTTGGCTGGATACTGAGTGATGAGCACAAAACCTTACTATTCTTATGCCATATTTAATGTTGTAAAAGTCCTTACTCTTTGAATTGTAATTAATCATGTAGTAGTTCAACTTGCAACTGACTGATTAAGAAACATGTGGTCTACATGTTTCGAAAGTTTGGAAGTTCAAAATGGAAAATTTGAAGGATAACGCGACCTATATGTAAACGAAATATTCAACATCCCTTATTTGACAACAAAACTAGCTGTACTATCGTTAAAAAAGACAGTCCTGAATTTTTTGTACCTACTCAAGAAATCTGTAGGGGATTCAAGATCTCTCAGAAGTCTGTCAAAGATTTCAAACATATATCATATATATTTTTAGATAGAATTGAAACCTTTGGAGTGGTATACATTCAACTTATTTCACAAACCAGCTTGTGACAAATTTATTCTCGATATAAATCTACCCAACAAAATTGGCATCATCAGGATATTGGAAGCTACAATTATATGGAGTAATCGTAGCTTCCAATAACTTTGATGTTTGAAAATCAACACAGACACGATCGGCAAAAAGAACAACAATTTTTCAAACTTTGGTGAAGATAATGGTGCTTGCTATATTTCTCCCTTTGAAAATATTCTCTCTAGAAGCTTTCTCTCATCTCTGGCTGTCTGTAGCCCATATCTGATACATGTATATGTATCGCGGGGCCCTTCTTTTGTCCTCATATTGAAATGGAATCATTTGGGCGTAAGTAATTCCGTTGTCGGCTGCCGTACCCTGTTGTGCGTCCTAACTACAAGCATAGGCGTAGATCTGGGGGTCGAGATACGTGTTTCGGTTATAATATATCGATTCAGTCAATCAAATGGATCGGAAGGTTTGGTTTTGAGCAGTAAATAGAAGTAAGAAATAGATCCAGTCAATTTCCAATGAAGGCAATTGTCAGTGAGTTCAGTGACAGGGATTTATTTCGTGTCAAACATGGGTCATTTACGTGATGATAGTAAGAAGGTATTTTAAAGGAAAAGGGTCATTTGATAATCGTATTTTCAAATCTTTAACATCAACGCTTGATTGCCTTCTCATTAATATTGAATTTCAGGATAATGATATCCTAGAAATGGACATTTCGCAAAATAGATCATAAGGATTCACAATAGACATAAAATGCCTTTTGTGAATTTTGAATCAGTAGTACAATGAATTAGTAGTACCTACATTGAATGAAATTCATTTAATGGCTTCAATTCACTTAAAACAGTTCTACTTCGATATCGACAATTAGTTCACTTGTTACGGTCACACGATCTATGGCCTCATAAATTTGTACATTGAAAAGCTCGCGAATTTTCTTTAGAATATTCTTTCCTCGCAAGAATGTCTGATCATATTGTTAGCTCTAGCAGTCTACGCTCAGTCTGAAACATTTATTTTGCATTCATTCATTCGTATTCACAGGCTTTTGGTATCGGTAAACGGACTAATTAGTAGCGTTCGTAAGAGTAATTTTCAACTTGTATTTGTATAGATGTTATCAAAATACAAACTTCAATAGAAACGTTAGAACTGAAAGAATAAGAACATTTGTTTCAAAATATTAGAAAATATTTTTGGTGTCTCAGGTACAAATCAGAAAAGTAGTCCACATTAGAAAATGAAAAAAATTGATACTAATCAATAACCGAAAAACTGTTAATTACATGTCATTTTCAGAAATTATTTTCGTACTCCATTTTAATGGAGAAGTTTAAAGCCAAAATGTTGAAAATATTCTTCAATAACAGTATGCTCCTGGAATTGATTTTGAATATGTTTTTGGAGTGCTAATCATTTGTTTTATTTTCAATCGATCATTCATTCTTTCATTGGTTCAATTTCGAAAGTAGTCTTGCCTTTCAGCTATTCAGAAATGTAATGATCTCCATTACTAATAATATATCGATCAAACTACATCGAATTTATACTGAAAAATTTATAAAAATTTCAAATAAAAGCGACACCTTTTTATATTCCCTAATGTATTTTTCACCAAGTAGTTAGGGTACAATTTTGGGTTTTTCCATTTAATTATTTCCTGTATCCTGTCTGTACTTGTTTTTTGATAACGAAAATAAGTTTAAAATATTTTTCTACACCCGTACTCTAACAATACACTTATATGACCATAATCCGTTTCATAATGATATCCATTATGATATAGATTTTTCATAACGATACAGATTATCAACCAATAGAAACCCATAGTTTTTCAATCAAGAATCCTGTTCCTTTGTTTGTCCTAGATTCTAACCTAAGTAACTAATTGCTTTATTTGTCAAAATCAGTTTTCATATTACCTACCTATATTATCAAAATGTCTGAAAACAGCGATATAGAAGGAATACCATCGACTCCAATATTTTTAAAAGATCAGATTAATTACAGTTGTTATATTCAATATAAATATCATTAGAATCTTTATAGTTTTCATATATCCATGATAATACCATTAAGTTTGTGTTTTTATAAAAAATATGAGTTAATTACTGTAAATGTGTTCAATACAAATATAATATTTATAGTTTTTCATTATTTATCGGGTTTAGAAAAAATAGCGTATGCAACTCCCATGTAATGGTTATTAATACACTCGCATATACCATACAAAACTCGCCTTCGGCTCGTTTCGTATCCCGGTTAATGCTCGTGTCTTAATAACCATCATTACATGATCGTTGCATAATATACTATTATAACAAAGATTGCAAAGATTGACAAAATAAATACGTTCTACTTCTATCTTTAATTTCCTTGAAGTTTTCCAATTTTGATCGTAATTAAAAAAAAAAAATCTCATCAATTTGGGATATGTCAATAATAATTCGCAGGCTCCATTTTCATTCAATACATGAGTCAGCTTAAAATGACGTTTTATTGCTGCGAAATCCGTAGAACTATTGAAATGTTACTGACGAGAGTAATCTAAAGAACATAAGAACTCAATTGATTGTTTTGGTCCTTCGAGCCGGATCACATAGCTAACTGATGTCTTCAATATTTCGTTGAAACAATTAATTTTTATTGATGTTACACCTCGCCTACACCAATGAAACCATCTTTCATGGTTATATGCGATGAGTTATTGTTGTTGTCTCTCTCGAATGCCAAGACCTTCTGACAACTTATTACCGCCAGTCTAGCGTATACCTCTCTCGCTAAATGCGATAACGAGTTTCATATATCTTAAGTTGAAGTTGATAACGACTTGGCGTATGCGAAAGGGAGGAGGTAAACAGGCTTGTTTAATGAATACGTCTTCGGTGATGGATTATTAGATATCGATTCATAGGATAAACGTCGTGAAAATGAGGATATCTTCGTTGGGAAAAACTTTAACGACGCAGGGAGATGCAAGAAAAAATTGAGAAACTTTACATTCTTTAGAATATTCATCCATACGCAGTTCTCGGTTCTTCTCAAGTTTTCATCAAATATGTCAGTCATTTCATTACATAGCTCACCTCTCTGTACTGAAGAATTCATTCTAGACTCTGGGTAGACTAATGGAAGATCAAGTAGTATTATAATTTTCACACTCAACCACAACAACTGATTAATTGAGTATTAATTTGAACAGTAATATGTTGGAGTATCTGAAGGGTCTAAATTTAAATAACTTGGAATCATATTTAGAATAAAAAACTCCATCAACTACTTGAGAATGCTACACTGTAACAAAAAGCTTCTTGATAATTTTCCATCAGTGCTTGTGAATATATACACTTAAGAAATGTAATAAGGTATGAAAACTATTTCTTTTCGAATGGAATTTCAGCAGTGATGTAAGTGGCATCTTGTTTCCAAAGGGGCAAAAACATTTTTTTGTATATAATGCTATGAATTGAATTAATTTCCTAATGATAATAATAATAGTAAATGTTCTTATTCATCATATCAATAACACGAAAACCCACACAAGAAAATGGAAGAAATGATGAATACATGGGATTCAGCCATCAGCCAAATTGAAAATATATACACAACTGTTTTTTTAAGGACAAAACACACACTACAGGAAATCCTTATGGCGCTCTAAGAGCGGTGCCCGTGCGAAAATAGCGATTCATATTAAATCCATTTGAAAAATCATTCTCAAGAGGTTTATTCTACATAAACGCAGTTCACCAAAAAAAAGAGTCCTCAAACAGTGACGTTCGAAGTGTACTGAGTTGAACCTCAAAACGATGAGCAGCCACAGTCCGTCGCGTATTTCTGATATGTACCGCTCTTGGTAGAATCTAATGTGCCACGTCACTTGAACACCGTAAAAGTATGTATAGAGGAGACGAATCCCCGATCTTTTTTCGATGTTTCACACTATCAAGGATGCAAGAGATGTTTGTGTCTCCAATGAGACGGATTGATGTAATCATCATCAAAGATAAAGGTTTTTATTCTCTTGAAGAAGGAGATCAAATCGTTATTTATAGACACAGATTCTCCTACTTTAGATCTTCTATTATTGGGTTCAGAATACTCCCTCCTATGTACTAAGTCACTGGATTGCAACGAGACAAAATTTTGCCCCTAAAATTTGATAGAATGAAGACATTGATTTCATCCAAGAAGAACATCATTACGAATGCATTTTATAACTGAATTTAAAGGATTTAGTAATACTGTAATAATTTATATAGATTTAGTAATAGATTTAGATTTAGTAATTCTAGATTTAGTAATACTGTAATAATTTTCTATCTTTGCATTCTTCGATCTCACAATAAAGTGTTTTTTGAATGCGTTAGTTATGGATTTTTATCAAGTATCGGCCCATTCCATCATATATCTATTTGAACTTGGTCAAAGTAAGTCAGAATGTGAGAAAATACCGAGTATAAAGTAGGAATACAACAAAATATCGAGTTTAAAATCGAAAACTCAATGAAATTTCGAGTTTAAAGTTCAAATTAATAAAATGCTGGCTTCAAAATCATGATTTATTGAAATTCGGAGTTTTTAATCGGGAATTTGACAAAAAGTCCGAGTCTGAAATCGAAATTCATCAAAATTATCCCCATTAAATTACAACTTTAATCTCGGAATACTGTTAAATCCCGTCTTGAATTTTATTACGAATAAAATGGGCTGTCTACAGGCTTTCATATAAATAAATGCCATTTAATTAATTCACTGCAAATATTCTACAGGTCTAGGGGCCTAGCACCGATGAAAAGAACGTACAAACGGACATCTAAGTAATGCCTAAATCAGTGTCGAATTAATCCAAGTACAAGCCACCTGTTTCGAATACAAAGTAGATCACGTATAATTGGTGTACGCTGGCGAGAGACTAATTTTGAGGTCCCCGTTTGTTTAACACGAGGTGAACCTCGGTTTAATACGGTCAAGGTCCATTAGTTCGTCGCTTGTTTCACCCCCGGTGCCCTTCGTTCTCTCGGGACCACTTATTGTTTTCGGGGATGTTTACTGGAGTACAGGGAGTTGTTTTAAATTTGGGATATGAGATTATTAGTAATGCTGCGGGATTATTTTAAACTGAAATTTCATTGTTAAGGGTACGTAGTCCGGGGATTCAAACACTCGACACAACAGTATTTCGATGATAAAGATTTATAGATGGTTAGATATTCATGTTACATAAAAAGTAATTGAATGTTATCAGAATCATCATTGTTACATATGACTGCAATCTTTGAAAGCGGTTGGATAACTTGTAAAAGAAAATTATTGGTGGCGACAGAGGCTGAGGGATATTCTTTCCGAAACTGTTATCTTATTGAAATTTACAGTCACAAAATCAATTCCACAGATACTACATAAAAAAGCTGAGGAAAAGAGATGTTTTGATTCTGATGAATTCATATACAGTCTGACCCATTTTTGATGGAAACACCCCCCTAAAATTTGAAGTTGTAAACCGATTTTAATAATTTTTTTTTGAAAAGTCAAGTACTGAAAGGTCTACCTTGGGACAAAATTTGAAACGTTTATTAAAGTTTCAGGGCATACTACGAAATTTTTTCTTAGTCGAAAATCGGGATTTTTCATTAGCGATTTTTTTATTGAAAAAAGCACCACGCCACTGGATTTAGAGTACCACTAAACAGGTGTGACCAAAATTTCATGAAAAAATATTCATTATTAACAAAGTTATGACAACTCAAAAATTCAAAAACTCACACAGCTAACAGTCACAAAAACACCCTATATCAACAGATATGGCCATAAGAATATTTTTTTCATGATTTCAACAATAAAGTGCCGCCAGATGAAAAAAAAACAAATAGCGTAAATATTTTTAATGAAAATAACGGAACTGCATTCAAGTTTTCACGCAAATTAACTAAAACTAAGACCTAATATTTCAATTTAAATCTTAGTTGCCATGGAAATGATATTACAGTTTGACACTTGTGAAAAATTTAAGTGTACTATTGTCAACAATATTCACCTTACAGTTCTTCGAATTATTTTGTGTCATGGCTGCAAGATTGAGCGTAAGAGAGAAAATTGAAATTGTACGCCTTTCGGGAGATGACGTTAGAAGTGCTAGAGAGGTTTGTAGAGTATTTAATGAGAGAAATCCAGATCGTCCTCGTATTAGCTGCGGTACGGTAAATAAAATATATAAAATATTCAATGAAACTGGTGCGGTATCAAAAATGATGTTAAAAAGTAATCCTGCACAAAGACGAAACAGGAATGATCAAATCATTTTAGATTATTTCGGAAATAATCCTAATGCCAGTATAAGGAATGCCACTTTAGATTTGAATATTCCACGAGAAACTATTCGGAGATGTCTCAAGGCGAAGAATATTAAACCTTTCAAACCAAAATTTTTACACACACTTCAAGAAGGCGACGAAGCAAGACGTCTGGAATATTGTATAGGCCCAAGGGGAATATGTAAACAATAGAAATTTCCTAAAAAATATTTTATATACCGACGAAGCCACTTTCACTACAAATGGAGTAGTGTCATCACAGGATTGTCGCTATTGAACAGCGGATAATCCTAACTGGGTAATAAACTGTAAAAGCCAGTATTCGCAAAAAATCAACGTCTGGTGTGGGATATTGAACGAAAGAATTATTGGTCCTTTCTTTTATGAGGAAAACATTAATGCGCAGAGGTTTCTAGAATTTTTAAACACAGACTTTTGGGATGCTATTCACGAGCTGCCAATCAATGAACGATCAAATTTAATTGTCCAGTTAGATGGATGTTCAGTTCATTATGCCAGAGATGTGAGGCAATGGCTTAACGAACATTTTCCAAACCGATGGATAGGCCGTGGTAGTCCGTTTATATAGTGGCCACCCAGATCTCCAGACCTCACAGTTTTGGACTTTTTTCTCTGGTACCGATCCTCCATAGTTCTGATGTCTCTGTTCTTCACTCATATCACTCATTACCAGAAAAGTAGTCTCAGTGACTGACCTGCTCCTTGGTTGAAATCAGTAACATTAATCGTGATAATAATTACAAATTTCCATAATACAGACTTTTCAATACGTATTTCACTATAGTAGCATCGTCAGTTGGACTGGTACCTACTCAGCACTACTTTATAATGCAGTTTATACAAATTATCCACCTTAGCTAATAGAGATTACTAATCGGTGAACGGGTACTTATAACAACAAGTAGGTAGCAGCAGGTGTATGAGTATAAAAACGAAAATATTGAATATTTTCGTTTACTTTCAAACGACTCGATTTTAGTAGTCAATAAGTTTATCAAAGCATAAACTTTTCATTCTTTATTGTCACTGTATATCTGTCTGTCTCATTCAGGTTCTAGATACAGTGATTGCTATTTTGGATAAAAGAAACATTAGTGTGTTAACAATTCTAGATTTTTGCAAAGCAGTCTCTTATATGCTAAATTCAAATATTACGGTTCACTTGCAATGATTAAGTCATATCTAACGAATCGAAAACAGAAGATAGTATCGAATGGAACAAACTCTGAATACGTTGAAATTAAAGTGGGAGTACCACAAGGAAGTATTCTCGGTCCACTATTATTCATTATCTATACCGCTGATATTCTAAAATCCATAACCGCTTGTAATGTTCAGGCATATGCCGATGATACGCAGTTGATAATCGGTTTCCCTAAAGAAAACCTGAATGATGCACAGAATTTGATGATTAATGATCTTGAACTTATATGTAGAGAAAGTACCTCTCATTACTTGAAACTATATTTTTTTAGGTCAAAAATACTAGTATTCTCACCAAAAACTCAATATGATTTTATACATACAAATTTGGCAGTTATTATCAATGATGTACCATTAATGGTGGTTGAATCGGCGAAAAGCTTAGATTCAATAATAGACGATCACCGTTTCAAATCTCATGTAAATAGCATCCCAAAAAAAACATTCACGTCACTGAAAACTCTTTAGAGCAACCGGTGAAACTCTTGTTCTCTTACAGTAAGTTTATCAAATGCCGAGGAATGAAAATGATGTTAATCGAAGAAGATTATTCCTCGATCTCATACACATTCTAATAATGTAAGGGACAAGAGCTCACTCATGATGCCATATCATTCGACAACTACTTTTCAGAGGAGCTTTACCTATATCTACTGCTATTAAACAGTTCAATTCCATCCCTATTCAGAACAGGGACTTGAGTTTGAGACCCTATAAAAAGTTTATAAGTGAGTCCTTACTATCTGCACAGTGAATACTGTAAGCAAATATTGGTCAAACATAGTAATATCATGTTCTTTCGTTATTATTTAGAAATTTTTAATATTGTAATTTATAGGGTCATATGTAACCGAAGGCTAAATCTCGCCTCGTGATGTTCAAGCAAGAAAGAGATTATCTATCTATTGTATTTCCTTGAATTATGTAACAATTTGTAATCTCTACATAATATTATTACTATTACTTCTTTCACGTTTCACTTCATTTTTCTCAGGAGTTGCAGTAATATCATTACTACATATATCTTTTCTCGTTTTTGATGGATTCAGTCTTTCTAATCTTAATCTTCATTACGAGATGAAGTTGTTACATTAAACAAATCTTTCTCTCAGACGAAGATTTCGTTGAAGCCAGTCGAGTTCCAAGCACACTGCTGTTTAGGTTGGATCTTTCCTGCACTCATGAAAGGTGATACCTCAAATCGGTCTTTAGGTGATTTACAGCTATCTGCTGCTAGATGAATGAGTAGCATCTGCACGACTATTCTCTGTGAGGTGACTTGCATGGATCTGTCGGATACGATTTAATATCCATCGTGGTATTAGCCGTGGAAATAGTTGTTTTCCGCCAAGTATTTAACAGATTCTACTGTATAAGCATGTGTTGGATTACAACGTAGGATACATTTCTGTACGAGCATCTACTTTTCTGTACCACAACTACATCTGTTGTACAAATTCTTCTTTTTATAGCATCATCAATCATTTTGTAGACGTGGATAGGCGTGTGCACAATTTTGGAGAGTTTTTTTTTTTTAAATTTAACGGATTTGCCTCAACTACTAGTTGATATTTTTAAATTTTTCCTGATACTGAGTAATTTTTGTTCTCATCAAAATGCCTACTCCAGGTTTCAATGAATGTTCTTCTCAAAAACATTCCACTCAAAGTCCAATTGGCAACTCCGTATCACTGAATATTCCTGTTGCGAAATCTCGATTCCGGCCCTGTCTTGCGATCCTCTCCGGCATCTTCCATCTCCCCTCTACCGATTCACTGTTTCCTTCGGTCCTTATCATCAGTTTCTGGTTGGTTGACTCCGCTACGGCAGATCTGTATGTCTTATCTTACGCGGGACCGGCCCACCCAAACAGAAAGGATCCGCCAAAGCCGCCCTCTCCGCTTCCTAACCCCTCTAGACTTGATCACTTTACTGTACCGCTCACTATCTGTCTCTTAACCTAAACGTGTTACAGCAGCCGTATATTATCGGCCCGATACGGTTTTAACGCGTTTTAAACCTGAAAGTAAAAACTAGAGGGTTGTTTTGTAGGAGAATTGAGAAGGGCTGAAATTGGCTGAAAATTGCCTGAAACGTAGGGTGTTTTTTTATTTTTTTTCTTTCCTAGATTCAACTCGTAGACGCCACAACAACATAAGTTGTATATTATGAAACTAGTTTTATAACACGAAGATTAATGCATTAACGAATTTCTAGGAATGCTTCACTTTTGTATATTTATAAACTGAAACATAAGTTAGTGTAATCAAATATGTTATTAAAGTTACTCTTGAAATATACATACTTCCTGTGATTCTTTGCCAATTTACATCCTGAAGATATGCATTTTTTAACCGAATTCTGAAAATGATCAAGCAAAGTACATTTCTGAAAATATCAGAAGAAATGTTCAACAAAAAATTCAATAAATTTAGTGACTAGATGCGGAACGAAAATGGATAAAAAATTATAGACAACACTCTGCTTTCCTCTTTTGTGTGAAACATTTGTCAGTTTATGTCACATGTGGAGAAAAGTCATGGATTACTAATAATTGTGACGTTTATAATGAAAGATTTCTTACGCTTGTTGATAATAAAAAATGTATATCTAAATTTAAATACGAGGTATAATGGAACTATCCACTATTCAGGATCATAATTGCACAATTGTCACACTATAAATTTCATTAGATTTGTAAGTTTGAATCTGTTTCACTAGTTCAAATGTTGAAACTCTTCTACATTAAAGTTGTTGCCTTCAAAATAGCCCCCATTAGCACTTCTTTCAATCCTCGATCCACTTCTCAAATTCGAGCTTTGGAATAGCCTTTAAATTTTTCAGCATTGCGCTTTTACTATCATCTTTGCTAGTAACACGACTCCCTATAAGGTTCTCTTCATTTTTGGAAATAGGATAAAGTCACACGGAGCCAAGTCTGCCGAATATGTGGGCTGGGGCGTCGTTACAGAATTTTTTGGCCATAAATTCATGAACCAGCAATGAAGTGTGAGTAGGTGCAAAGCCATAAATTTATTTTTCACAAATCCGTGTGTTTTCATCGGATTGCTATACACAAATTATCAGCGACTTCTCTGATTTTGATTCGGCGATCGTTTAAAATCATTTCCTTCACTTTTTCCACTTTCGGCATCTTCAACGTCTTCACGGGTCACGACCATCCTGGAAACGCTTATACAACTAGTAAACTCACCACTCACCATATGGGTTTTGCTCACTCAATAAGCCTTTCTTCCGAATAGCGGCCGATTCACTTTCCGAAGCAAAAAACAAACAAAGGTTGCTACCCAACCGACGGGAATGTACGAGTAGAGAGGTGGTGTTAGGCGACTAGGCAAAATGGCCCTTGACCTTGAGGGTCACACCGTTTGTCTCACGGAAAACCGGTCCCGTTATTTTGTGGCCACACCCCGTATATTCAAGAAGCTATATCTATGATATAGTGCAAGCAAAGCAGAAAACTATTAGAGGATAACAAGAAAACATTTTTACCTACTTTGTAATGAAGATCACTATGTTACATTCAACCACATTAACAAATAAGGCCTTCAGACCACAAGTTGTTCTCGATAACAATGTTTAATTATATTAGTCATAGTAAACTTTCACGGCCGGAGATAACTATATGAAAGTTATTTTCCGGGTTTTCTGGTCGTGGTCTACAGTTTTTTATGCAGAAAACCCGAAAAAAGCTTTCATACATATATTAGTTATTTTTCGAAACTCTCTGCAGCAACTTTTGACTATGGAAGAAGGCCATATTATTTCTCAACATTTTCTTTCCTATTGACATATACATTATTATTACGAGGAGCGAAAATTATCATTCTTCAGAAAACACGAATGAAAAATACATTATCTGCAAGAAAAAGTTCTTTAACTAGAAAAATATTTTACATAGGTAGATCATTACAGTTCATAACATCGTCAGAAATGAGTTACTGACTCCTTCATTTTATAAATAAAACATATTTTCTACAAAATATATTATCCAATTGCCGTAACGGTCTCGGCAAAACCAATAAATCACCTCGTGAAACATCTTCAATGTAAGGGACACGTTCCGAAGAAAATACATAAACACACTCAAATTTCATACAACATATTATTTGTGATACCGGAACAGGCGAACACAAAAAAGGACATGTGTTCCTTTATGAATCGAGAGAGAACTGTTTTTGGATTTGCGCACCCATGCAGAATGTGCTATATTAGGAATATAATTGAAAAAGGTGGCCGTTTGATGGGGACCTTTTCGAAATAAATTATTGCGCATTGACGCGGACATTAAAAAAGGTACTTAGCTCGATCGGCAGCCGACTGGTGCGACGTACAGTTGGCTTTCTTTTGAACGGTTTCTTGGATTTCTGGAATTCCATCTGTTATTGAAAAAAATTGTCATTAGTCTGGAATCAACTGTCGAATGTTTGTCATTTATACTTTTTTTGTAACTATCGAATAATTTACTACAATTTCTGTGAAACATGAATGAAATTGTTAGTTGATAATTATAGTTACATGAATTAAAACGATTGTTGATAATTTTAATTCGGCGCTAGCGTCGAACGGATTCTTGCAGAAGCTGAATTTTTAAATCTGGCAACATGATAGTCTAGTGATAGTAACACAATATTTCGTCCGACCGCAGCGCCGAATAAAAATTATCAGCAATCAATTTAATGCATGTGATGCTTGGCTGAACCACTCAACTGTTCTGAAAGAGAAGGTAATGACACCTACCCCTACGAAGATACCATTACATTTAGGTGCCTGGCAGTGAAAGACAGAGGACCAATTTCGTTCGGCGGTCGATGTCAAAGCTTGATTTTGCAACTGACCGCCTTGAGGAGCCTTGTATATTTTTGACATTCAAGGATTAAGGCTTCTGTCGATCCCAGATGTCGTCACCTTTACTTTCAATATAGTTTTTATTCACCAAACTAATGGAATTTCAAATGCGTTTGAGTTTTATGCATATTATGAATTTTTTATTTGAAAATTTGGCCCACGGTTAAACTAATTACTTTTGTTTTCTTTCTGAAAATAATTGAATATAGAAAACGATAGGTATATTGGCAGGTGAGTTCGGGACTTGTGAAATAACTTCCTGGTCTCTCCAATTGCACTTGGAAAAAAATATGAAATATAAAATTCTGTAAACTTTGAAAGTTTCATGATTATTACCAGATTTTCCTTTGAAAAATGCAAAAAATCGATAACCTACTAACCTGCAAATAAAATTGATGAACTTGCTAATTTCTAGTCGTAGAGAAAATTATTTATTTTGGTGAAGGCGGGTTCGAGTACATATTTTGGCGAAGGCGTTTCTTTGGGTTTGTGGATGTAATATTGATTTTGGTGAAGGCAGTGGGTTCGCGCATAAATTGCTATTTGAAATGGATCATGGATCGCTTTCTTTTCAGTTTGCAAGAATAAATGAATCAAGGAATCTCGTTCATAATGTTTTCAGAAGATAATTTCAAAAATTATAAGGACTAAACGTTTTCTTATTTTCCGTGCCCTGGCAGGGTAAGATCACTGTTAATTTCTCTTCCTCTCTATAAATTTTTGATTTTCGAACTTTCCATGATTTGATATTCAACCATAATGCCCGTTTTTGATGTTATCTTGTCTGGGATTTGCATTTTACGGTTTCTTATTAATTTTGGATTTGTTTGTCTGTCTTCAATTGTGTTACCTTTCATCTCTTTTATTGTACCTAATTGAGTGCACTTTCCTATTTCGCATAATGGACATGTTATTCTAGTTGAATCATTAATCTAGCAAATATATATTTTGGTTAGTTATTCAGTTGTGCCACTTTTGTTTTAACTCGATTTTTTTGAAAGATCTCACCATTTATCTCAAGCTCTGGTTTTTACTAATCTACAAAAAAATTTAAATATCATGAAAACAATGAAGACTTTGAGAAAAGGTTGAGATGTAAAAAAATTGGCATACTTTCATTTATGTATCAATATCTATATCTCTCGGCAAAATGTCTTTTACATGAAAAGACTGGCTTTCTCATTAAATTGACTTTAGCAGCTCATTGCTCCATATTCTTTTGCTTGTACTAATTTTGTTGTTTGAGAAAACTGTGTATTTCAAGCAGAAACTATTAATATTTTCTGTCTTACTTAGATAGTCTTCTGTCATTTTACGTTATTGATACATACATAAAATGTACACCAGCTAACAAACATATTTTCTGAAATGTAAAAATTTATAATTTCTTCATACTTGAATTTTATAATTTCCAAAATTATTTGATAAAATTGTACTGAATACTGATGTGACATACATAGTTCCTCTACCGGTGTATCAAATCCGTATTAACAAATATTCAATCTCTGGCGCCCATACTGAAAATCCTTTTATTATTCCAGAACTGGACGGCATCCATTCCGATGAAACGAATTCCGGAGATAACTCGAATGCTGGCTCGAGTATAGGGCCTGACGATGATCAAGCTAGGCTGCGCCTCAAGCGGAAACTCCAAAGAAACCGAACGTCTTTCACGAACGACCAAATCGATAGTTTAGAAAAAGGTAAGAGAAACATGCCGTTCGAAATAATGTCGAACGATTGTTTGAGTGGTTATCCAAAGATTCTTTGAAAAGTTGTGATGTGATCCCTACATCTAGTTTGAATTTCAGCTAAATCATGTGTATTTGGTTATTTTTAACTTGTTTGTCCTCTGTTAATTTTCACTTCTTGCGTTTTTTATTCAACTGATAATGTCCATCGATCTGAACATAATGTGGACGTGCTTCACTAAAAGTATCGGTTGAGAAAAACAAATTGAATCTAAAAAAGACTCCATGACAAGACTATATGTGATGAAATATCTTTTGTAAGTATTTAGAGATAAAAATTAATGGAATCGAATATCACTACTGCGACTCATAATACATGCTAGCTTAAATAAAAAATAAAAGGTAAGCAAATAACAATTCAGCAGTGTTTAAAAATATGTTTCTGTTTAAAATTTGTTTTTCCGTTAATCAGCTGTCGCCCCCATAGGAACGACCACTCTGAGAAGTTGAGAAACTTGTGCGAGCTAAGGACTAACGAGGTCTTACCTTTCAAAGTGTGATTCCTGACACATACTTTTCAATAATATGGAACTTCCAATGCCAAATAATAAATGTTAGGTCATACTTACATTTACTAAAATCAATTGATATTGACTTTTGTGAATCATGGATCTTTTCATCCGAAACAAGCACTATTCTCAAACACCAGAACCATAACACTCTTCCCGACGCACAACTTTGGCTTCTTCAGGAGATGAAGAAAACTTTTCATGTTAACTTGTAGTGATGTTACTTAATACCTTGACTATACACCTTTGTGTCACAGTAATGATACTTTTATACTGATAGATATAAAAATCAGTTACTAACAAATTGAAGTTCAACAGATTTTATTGCAATATGTACCAGTCCTCTTCTAGGATATGATAATCATCGCTCTTGGATGGATCAAATAGTCTAAACCAGTGAAATACTTCTTACAAAAGCATTTATAGCACCTTTCCTGGATGTTTCAAAGTATCATGATTGTTTTTTGTTCTCCAATCAGACGATTAGCTTTTATCATATAATATGAAAATCCTTAGATTAACTCGAGAGACAAAGCTCCATATACAGTGAGTTGAAACCATTTGGAAATCATTTTTTATTATTGATTTATTGTGTGTCGTGGTTTGTGGAAAAATATAAATGTTGCTCAAGAGCTTTATTTTTGTCAATATCAAAAATATATATGGTTTTCCGTTAACCATCTGTCGCACCCCTACTAACGACAACCCTCAGAAGTCGAAACTTGTGCGAGCTAAGGACTAACGAGGTCTTACCTTTTAACGTGTGATTCCTTACAAAAATAGTGTATCAGAATAAAAAAATCACGTTCAAAAATGCAATTGTCCCATAAGGAAATTTTCAAACTAATATAATTGTATTAATTTACAATTATGCATGCTTCGACCCGTTACTTGTTGAAAATTAATAACACTATCCCTGACAATAATTATTACTATTAAAATATTTGTCTAAACGAGTTTTTCTACACGATAGCTTCATCAGTTACTGGAAATTTACTATTCTAGAATGTCTTTTATATAAAAGTAGGTAATGAAAAAACTTATTAGAAAAATGATTTATCAAATAGATTTTGGATAAACAAATAGGTAAAAATTGGTATTTTACGTTAGAACTCAAATAAATGAATTATTAAGATAAAGTGGAAAAGCGCAAATTGAAGGAACATGTGGGAAAAAGAAAGATAGGTAGAGAGTAGACATGGAAAAGAGAAGGAGACAGAAAAAGAAATAATGTAAAAAAAAATATGAAGAGAAAGGCAAAGGTGGACAGCATAGAAGAAAATTCTTTGAAAGACATGTTTGTGAAGTGTTGAATCAATTTGATTAGATTTTTGCTGCAGAAAATGGGAATATTATTTGCAAACGTGGTTGAATTGAAGTCTCATTTTTTTTCATTTTTGGTTTCTTATCATTTTATTAAATATGTGACTGATATTCTTAAATATATTATTAAAAATGTTTAAAATATGTTTTTTTCGTTAAACAGCTATCCCACCCCTACGAACGACAACCCTCAGAAGTCGAAACTTGTGCGAAATAAGGACTAACGAAGTCTCACCTTTTAACTTGTGATTACTATTCAATAAAATCTCCTTGTTTATTTGTATAATTCACATACCGCACATTTATTTATGATTTAATGATGCTAAGACCGTAATCCAACTGCAACACAATTAACTAATTGCTGAGGAATATAGTTTCATCAAAGATATGTTGGCGAACTTCTCAATTATGAACAATGTTTCAAATACAAACTTTTTCTTACAGAATTCGAACGTACTCATTACCCAGACGTCTTCGCCAGAGAAAGACTAGCGGCAAAAATAGGATTACCCGAAGCACGAATTCAAGTATGGTTTTCGAACAGAAGAGCGAAATGGAGGCGAGAGGAAAAATTAAGAAATCAACGGAGAGGGGCTCCCGCTCCGGCAGAACATCCGGGACCTGCTTCATCGCCACCTAGGCTGCAGAGCTTTAACAACACCTCCATGTATTCGCCGATCGCGCCGCCAATGTCTATTGCTGATACGTACAGGTACTTTCAATACATTTTGAGATATTAAAATGTTTATCCGGCTCGAAGGACCATGTCTTGTATCGTCATGAATTATGTTGATGAATGAAAAAGAGCGGCAGCTGTTTTTCTTATCATGTGATACATTATTTGATAAACCTGTTAATTCTCTATCCTGAACAATTACCTATTCGTAGTATATTATTTTCAATAAATTACAAATGAACGATAATATCACAATTTCATCAAAAACAACATTCACCAGTCATTTCTTGATAATAATCAAGTAGATATGTTTGTTTTTATCCATGAGTTTTGAAATGGACTACGCTTGTTTAACGTAGACGGTGGATTTCACGATTCCCCACGATTTTGAACTTGATGATGATGTATATACAAACATTTTTCTTCAAAGTGATTTTTAAAATTTCAGCTCGATGTCGGGCATGTCAGGTTTCACCCACGGCGGTCTCACTTCTAGCATGGGTCCGTCACCGGGCGCTTGTCTGCAGCAGAGGGAGAGCCCGACGATGGGGAGTGCAATGGGGGGATACTGCATGGGTCGACCACCCAGTTACGACCTCGGGATAGGTTACGGGTCGAGACCGTCTCCTTGTAGCCCTTCGCAACCATATCAAATGAACGGACACCAGTACAATACTAATGGATCGTCTTCGACAGGTGAGATATATAGTTTTTAAGTTGTTGATTAAGACCTTCAGGAGATACTAAAACGTGTATGTATTATTTGTTTTTCTTGATTTGTATTGAGCTAGTGATTTCAATAAAACTTTACTTTGTTGTGGGATTATTCTACTAACACTGAGTGACTACAGACGGAGTTAAGTTAGGTTAGGTTAGGTTCAAAGTGACATCCATCTCCTCTGTAGACTCGCTCCTAATCTAAATATACAGCTCGACATCCATCTCCTCTGTAGACTCTGCGTCAGAAAGAATTTTCAAGTTTACTCTGTCCATAAAAGTCCCACGAGTAGCTAGGGAAAGAAGGTCAATCACGGCAGAGCTCCGCATTACCGTGACAGGGCGATGCTACGACGAGAGGACGCCCAGTATCTCGAAGGTTCCGTTGAGACAGCTGACAGGCTCAGTGACATTCATCCTCTCGACACGGATACACACACCTTGGGATTAAGCCATCGTTGGGATACCATTCAGTTAGGGAATAACAGAACCACAAATGATTATGTCATTCCTGTATCCAGCGGGGCTATATGGAAGCAGGCATCCGATGGCTGATTTGCTCAACCCCAACATCCCAAGCCAATGCACTCGCCAAAAACAGCATGCACAGTGATTCAGGCAGTGAAAGATGAACAAGGACAGCAAGCCTGTCACAGCTGTAGTTACTACAGTTACTAACAATAACGTGAAAATACATCCTAAGTTGTCAGATCTAAATCGTATGTAATCCAACGTAACGGCTTGTAGCAGGTCTATCAAGATAGCAGAATAACTCTGTCGGAAACCATTTCGTCAAACTAGTCATTAGGATTTTTATCATTATTGTTCTGTTAGTAGTAGTTTTTGATGATACCAAACTGCAGAAGCATTGCCTCTAGGATCCAATACCGCTCAGCTCTGATTCAACCTGTAGTATGTCTCAGCAATGCTAGATAGGGTTATGGATGCAACAGTTAAACTCTTTCGAGAGTTTGAGAAGAACAGTGTCAAGTTTAAATATGACTTGTCACCACTGATATCTATGACAGGTCGAAATTGAATTGAAAACTAGATGAAATCTGAAAGTTCCTTATATTAATTTTTTTTTTGCATATACTTTGGAAACAGTTTTCTTAACTTCACTGACATCAACGTTTTTTATGTGACTGGGTGAATTATTGAATTAATATTTCGAAGAAGCATAATGAATTTTTAATAATTAAATCTAACCTTGTATTTGAAAAGTTATTTGGTTCGATTTTCTTGTAAACTACTCATGACAATCAAAATTTACAGCATATTTGAATTTTTATACTTATCTTAGTATTAAACAATGAATCGATGTCCAGTAAACTTCTAGATTCATATAATTTAAGTGTTGGTTCTAGAAATAGCAAGTGGTATACATTTTATTGCTTAATTTTGTAACTTTTTTAAATGATACAAAGCCGATTTTCTGGTATTGCTTCAAATAGAAACTCAATATTGAAGTTTTGAATACATAAAAGAGTAGTAAATAATGTTCGAGTATATATTTGAAAAAAATTAGAAAGCTCTCAACTTTTTTGACCGATGAATAAAAGTACTCTATTTCATGCTAGTGAGATTTAAACTTGAATACGGTTCTGTAATTTGAAATGGAGAATACCAAACAACCTTACAGGAACTAGAAAAAGTACAGAATAAATTTTCAAAGTACCTATATAATAAGAAATAGAGCCGATTACAACAGCATTAGAACGCCACGATTGAAAACTCAATTTGATATACCCTCCTTAGACTCCAGGCGAAAAATCTTTGCACTGATTTTTATATATAAAATTAATAATAGTATGAATTCTGCAGAATTATTGTCACTAATACTAATTAATGTACCTACCTCCCAAACCTACGCGTACTATCCTCAAGTTTAAGACTCCATTCATGACTGTTACTTCTACATCGTCTGGCAAATGACATCGATTGGAATATGTCTCTCACAAAATTCAGATGTCTAGTCCGTAGACATGTTGAGAATTTATCAGTTTAGCAATTAGTTTTTCCGTTATTTCTTATTCTATTTTTGTTGTTGCGAGTAGTAATAAGTACTGCTCGTTGTTAGATTATTATACATCCCCATATTAATGAGGGACTGCCAATGGGATCGCCACTTTCACCAGTCATAGCCAACATATATATGGAGTGGTTTGAAACTCTGGACATTGAAGAAGCCCACAAGAAACCTCGAATCTGGTTGAGATATGTTGACGACACCTTCATAATATGAAACCATGGGAATACTGTACTAGACGCCTTCCTAAAACACATCAACAGCGTGAGACCTTCCATCACTTTCACAATGGAGAAGGAAATCCACAACGAATTGCCATTCTTAGACGTTCTGGTGAAGAGGACCGACACTAAGTGGGAAACATCTGTATACCGAAAACCCACTCATACGGGACAGTATCTGAACCACGAATCCAACCACCATCGATCAACTAAAAGAGGAATCATCAAGACTATCAGACCGTGCTTTCGGGCTCTGTAACACAAAGGAAGGTCTCTAGAAGGAACCTGACATCATCAAAAATGATCTTCCACGGAATGGCTACTCCTAAGCGATGGTAGAAAAGATTTTGGCTAAAAGACAGCAGGAGCCTAGCAAGGAAGAGAAGCCGTCACAACCAGTGCTTGCACTTCCCTACATCAGAGGATTATCGGAGAGGATAAGCAGAATTGGTTCCAAGTACAACATCAGAATCTGCTTCAGATCCGGTAACACTATCCGTAGCAGCCTCACGAAAACCAGGCCAGCAAACGCGAACTGCAATTCCGAAAATTGCATTTACCGGATACCCTGTGAGTGCGGAAAATCCTATATCAGTGAAACTAAGAGGCCATTGAATGTTCGCATTGCCGAGCACAAGAAACACACACAGCGAGGGGAAACCTGCAAATCAGGAATAGCAGACCATGTTTGGACCTATCATCACAACATCGAGTGGTCCCAAGCTGAGTTCTTACACAGAGAGGAACATTGGTTTAGGAGAAAATTCAAGGAAGCCACATACATGTTGTCCAACAACGTATTCAGCAAAGCCAGCGTAGAAATACGCAACGTATGGAAACCCATCATCAAGCGAAAAATGGCCTCTCCTGCCAAACGGTCATCTCCCTCTGAACCATTGAAGCGGAAAAAAATGGAAAGCGGGGATAAGTGAAAGCACTCGAACGACCCATAAATAGTCATCTCTCGGAGGAATCAGTCCAGTCATCAGCCAAAGACGATTGTGGATACTAACAATCGAAATGTCGTGAACTAACTTGACTTGAAATCTCTTTATCTTTTTTCAACTTTATTTTTGTTTAATTGTTTTATTTTTTATTGTATTTTATTTCACTATTATTTCATTTCAGGTTTTTTTTTTGCTCAATATAATTGTTATTTACAGCTATTTATTTTTAATTATTCTTTTTTAATTGTTTCAGGGATTTCAAATCATTTTATATATTAGACATCAATGGAAGTCCGAACTAGTGAAATTCATCATGAAACATTGTCAGTCACCTTCAAACAAATCATGAGAATTTCGCCACAATATAGTGGAAGAGAGATTATTTTCCATTTTTTTATTCGATTCACTCATATTTTCATCGAAAAAGACCAAAATAATTTCAATTCGCCATTGAAATTCAATTTTGATAGTTAATTTATGTTGAAGTCATCATTACTGAAAACGGATTTCTATGATTTGTTGGTACGTTTTTGATATACAGGGGCTATTCAAAAAATAAGGTGAATGTTCAATTGTTTTTTTTATGTTGGTACCCTCGTCTCGAACATATGTATTCACAGTTTCAGCTATGGTTAGTTAAATAGAATAATTCTTGTGATATCAGTTTGCTAATAGGCTTGGTTGTAGAGGATGAAATTAAAATAATTGACACTCGTTTTTGTTTTTCAGGATTGATATCGCCTGGTGTGTCTGTGCCAATAGCTGTACCAGGACAAACAGACATGGCTTCCCATCAAACATACTGGCCCCGAATACAGTGACCATGGTGGAACTAAACCAATATGTTACTGAAAATTGGCTGTTTTCATTACCTTCAATTTGCTGCGTACACCTCGAGCTTTTACCATATTTTTGTAATTTTCCGTTTATCCGTACTCTATATACATGTGCAAATTGGAAAAAGTGAGGTGGTTGGTGAAAAGAACCAACACAGAAGTTTGTAACATATTTATTGATGAAAACAAACATGATTGTACAGTGAAAAAACAGAGAGCACATTTCAGTTCAAATTTGGCCCTGTAGTTCATAAAGTCGAGAGTCGAACTTTAAGAAATGCTCCTTTGAAAATTATTTTTTGGCTCATTATGGGGTAAAGATTAAATAAAGGAACACAGAAAGGAATGGGAATGAAGGAAGATAGTAGACGGAGAGAATGAGAGGAAATAAAGAGGAGGAAGAATAGGAAAGATGTGAGCAGAAAGATACGACAGAGAGAGATAGAGAGAGAACTGGAAAAGATATAAAAATTGATATGAAAGTAGAGAGAAAGGAAAATGCACCAAAATCACAAACTGAGAGGTGGAAAAATTAAAATAGTTAAAATAAAGCTAGTTGAATTAGATATGAAGTAAAAAAACAGTGGAAAAATGAAAAACACGTTGGAAAGATAGAGAAAATGGAAGAAAATTAGTTTTAAATCGAAGACTGTTGAATTGATGAAAGAGTGAAGCAGGTTCGAGTAAGAAAAAACGTATTGACAAGGGAATGGTTGAGAATATAAGAGTAAAAGAGGAGGTAGAAACCTGAGATAGAATCCGAGAATGAATAAACATGTGAAAGGGTAAAAATAAAAAACAAGAATATATATAGAAGACAAAAATAAGATATGAGAACAGAAGGTGAAAGAGAGTGATTGAAGAGTGAATGACGGGGAAAGAAAAACCGTAAAGTATCAACAACAAAATGTTAACAAACAGTAAACGAATGATTTCCCGTTGAACAGATTGTGAACATTTCTTGAATTATGGAGCATGTATAGAAAAAAAATTAATCTTGGCCCGAGGTGCAATATTAAGGATTTTCAGTCTTGTACGACAAAGGAATAACGAAATTCAAAACCAATTTAATACACAATTGGAAATGATATCGCTGAAAATTTCCTCAGCAAATGTCCAATAATACTTTTAAGAGTTTTGAAAGAAATGAAATGTAAATCCCTGAATTTTCATGAATGTCATTTGAAGTATTATTTATCGTTATCCCTCACCATTTTCAACCTGTTTTTGTGTGGACATATCCCAGATATCAGTCTTGTTAACCTCGTCAGAGGTAAATGAATCTTTGTGCATGTGATTTTTACAAACATTTTTAAATTGTGAGAAATAGTTTTAGCAATTCCTACCTTATTTCGGGGATATTGTGTGTAAATATATTATTCAATGATGAAATGGAGTTTTTATTTCATACATTAAAAAAACAGTAACTGCAAATATTGACTCGTATCCCAGGGCTCCAGAGCCATACTTTGGGGTACCCCACAATTCAATTTAATGTTTATATCTGAAACTGAAAGGTTCCTAATGAAACATATACTTCTCAGTGAATTTTAATAGCTAGGAACTGAAAAAATAAATAAATTATCAACAATACCACAACAGACTCGATTTGAAAATAATTGTACCATCAATATTGGACGGAATCAGGATCACTTTTCATCTTATAACTACTGAGTTGAAAAACAATGAGATCATTCGCGTGAAATGAAATGATAACTTTTATGACATCTATTCTACGTTCAAATAAGGTTTGGTGTTTCCTATCTTGAACAATCTCCTAGAGTCGACCTTTTCCGAGCACATAGGACAGTGCTCTTCATTCTTTAGGTATCTAAAAAAAAAAAACGTTGGTAAATTAACCATCAAAAATATCTTATAGAATACTTACTCAAAGAATTCAGTTAGCAGAGCTGGAAAATCGCATTCGGGACACGCAGTCAAATCAGTATTTAAAATATGGCGACCCTGAGAACAAAAATTTTGTCTGAATTGAAGGGGTTATACAGGCTGATTCACGGTGGATGGCACATTAGACGTTTCTGGTGAACCAGACAACGGATCACTTTGAAAATTTAGTGGAGGGCATATTCCGACATTCTCTAGCCAACTAAAATATTTTCGACAATGCGGTGTTGCCGCTTCTATTAGAAAGCAGTAGCAACTTTGATTTTTCAAATGGAACACTCTGTATATAATATTATTTTTGGAATCTCCAACAATTGCCCGACAACTTTTCTTGATATTTCCCTATACCTATCTGTTACCGTTTTCGAAATAAAAATTAATTTCAATTTTTTTCTTCGAAAATCATGACTTCTAAAAATGCCGATATCTTTTAGTTAAGAAGTACTATGATATCGAAATTTGGTTTGGAGTTAGGTGATACTTAGACACTTCCCATACGTCAGCCTAATCTCCGTTACTTCAATACAGGGTGGTAAAAAAATACAGTTTTTTCGTTTGCTTGAAAAAGTTGCTGAAATTTGATTATTTTAAATGGAACACCCTGTATATTATTGAAAATTCGGAAAGCTGCTGAAATTTGCTTTCTTTCTATGTATATCATACCTATACCTAACTAGTCAAGTTTCGGACTTATGAACATTTATTTGTGAAAATGTCCCTTCAGAATGGTATTTCCATTCGGTATTTGGTAAGCAGGCCATGATTACTATTTGACAGTAGCGTTGTGACATTCTCCTAATAATATCGACATTTTCGTCACTTCAGAAGTTGCAAATACCTTCAAAACGATGGAACAAAACTATTCAAACGAAGTTCTTATGAATTTGTTTATTATTTTTGGACAGTGTGACAAAATTATCAGCAGAACATGTAGAAAGTTCAATGAAATGTATCCGAATCTACCGCCAATGAACCTTATTGTTATCAATAAGTGGAGCCATCTTTTGGAATTTTCATAAAGCTCACTGGTTTCATTAATTTCAACTACGTTCACCAGAATTGAGTAAGTTGGAGCATTTTTTGAAATATTTCATTTGTTTGGGATAGTTGGTCTCTGGCCCTGCCCATGTCTGCTCTGAAGAACGACAAAACTTATTAATACAGAGTGTGTCGATGCTATGAATAACTCGCGCCATCTTTTGGATTTTATAGAAAATTCCCTAGTTGCATTAATACCAACTACGTTCGCCAGCCTTAAGTAAGTTGAAATATCCCATCTTAAAGTTGTATAAATTATATCAAAATGAACTTATTACTGCTATTATTGAGTGGAGCCATATATTGGCTACTTTTTGAAAATATTCTCCGAATTTATTATTATTGGTTACAACTATCATCAGTCGAAGTGAATAACAGCAGTCAAAATGAAAAATACTGAATATTAACTTTGAAAAAAAGACTTCATCTATTAAGAGAGTTTTGCTTCTGACATATCATTTCAAATTGTTCCACTGTCTATCAAAAGTGGCACTTCCTGTTGGCTTTTACACAAACATTGCTGGTTTCATCATTATCAAACGTTTTTTCACTCTTTACTTACCGTAACTATGCAGAAAGGTATATTATTTTTACAGCTGCTGCAAGTGACTTCAGTTTCTGGTAACATATTTTCGCAGTACGGACATGGAGTTAAAGGTTCAACTGGATCACTGATCGGTTCGCCGTCTTTACCGTTTTTCGGCGGTTTTCTAACCACTGCTTCTATTTTCTTACTGTATTTCGCGTCGATACTCCTTCTATATTCAGGGGTCATCAGAGTAGTAGCATATTTGTAAGCCGCATGCCTCAAACCTGCTCTGTGACATTCAATTACAGTTGACGTCAAAATTGGTACCACATCTACAAAAAAAAATCTATAAGCAAGTCATCTTTGTTGACAGTTTCAGCTATCATCAAACTGAGTATGGGAAATGAGATTTAGTGATCAAAACAACTCAAATATTGACAGTGGCATACGGTGATTATACTCCGAGTCAGAAAAATATTTACAAGTGGCACAAGCTTTTCATAGAAGGTAGAGAAGATGTGAATGATGACGTTCACCCTGAAAGCCCAAACACATCAATAACCGATAAAAATGTTGAGAAAGTGAAGAAAATTTTTATGGAGAATCATCGAATAACAATTTTTTTCATTTCATTTCATCTTTATTTGCCTCAAGAAAATTTTACATTTTATAGACACGTCCAAACCTTAAACCTAATAACTGAAGATAGATGATAGAATAATTTGTAGTCCTGGTAATATAATCGAGGTTGACAATGATTGTGATATGGGATATTGAAGAATAACAAAAACATATATGATCTACATACAAGATAAAATACATTTTAAGGGATGACTGAATATGAATATATAAAATGTATGAATTATATATAAAACGTAAATGTATAAAATATATGAAGTATGATGTATAAAATGTAAAAAAAACATACAACTGAAAGGTCCTTTTCTCTTCTGTGGTTACTCATTTGGTGGGGTATTGTCGCTTGAGATGGCTAATCAATTGGAAAGTGAAGGAGAAGTTGTTGACATCGTGTCTATAGAAGGATCAACCCAATTCGTCAAAAATACTCTAGAACCAGGTTTCGCTAGGGTTGGTGAATCAGTAGACAAAGCCAAATTAGCTATTTTGGGATCGTTCTGCTCTCACTTCCCTGAAGTAAGCCAACAAGAAGTTATTGCTTGCTTATCGGGATCACAGAGTTTTGAAAGCAAACTTCAGGACTCCAGTAAATTGATATCTGAGAAAACAGGCATTGATAGTAATGAAATTGCTGTGTCTCTAATAAAATATGAAAGAAGGTGTGTAGCAGCATATCATTATGAACCAAAGAGTATATTCAAAGGAAAAATTGTGCTGATAAGGAGAGTCAATAATCCATTTGAAAAATCAGAACACTACGGACTACAAAAGCAATGCCAACAGCCTGTTTCTATCATCAAATTGGAAGGAAATCACGAGACATTAGTCAAAGGTGACGATATTCCAAAGATTTCAGGAACCCTCAACGATTTTTTCACATTTCCTTAAAAATGAATGCTAATAATAAAAAATAAGAAGTATTATAATGTTAATGTATAGAATGTTAAATGAATGAAATATAGATAATATATGGATATATACCGTAACAATAAAATGGGAAGTTATATTCAATCACTGTGATTATCCATGAACAAATGCCGATTTTCAGCGATCAACTGAGTAAATTCTTGGAAGTTGTAAATACAGTTACTAGATAAAATACATTTCAATTTAGATTTGAATATTTTTGGAGGTAAATCTCGAAATTGAGATGGTAAATTGTTATAGAGTCCCGTATCAATTTTGGTGGTTTTTTGAAGCCTTGTTTTTGGTTCAACTATTCTGGTTTTAAACCTTGTATCATATTCATGTATCTCTTCATGAGTTTCATAGCATTCAATATTATTTTTAATATATATTAGTTTGTAGTATATAATTAAGGCATAAACAGTCATTATCCCTAGAGATGAAAATAAAGGCCTACAACTAGCCTCCCAATTTGACTTTATAATACATCTTATGGCAGACTTTTGTAAAATTAGTAGTTTAACTATGTATGTTTGAGATGCATTACTCCAAGATGAAGTAGCATACTGAAGGTGTGAGTGGAATAGGCAGTAATAAGAAGTTAGCGCTGCTCTTTGATTTACAAGGTCTCAAACTTTTTTAATAGCAAACACAGCCTTGGAGAGTTTAGTACACAAAGGAAAGAAGTACATTAAGGAAGTTACTGAGGATGTCGACATATCGGTTGGCTCATGCCATACTAATTTTTTGAAAATGTTGGGCTGGAAGCGTGTGGCAGGATTATATATTTCTTGGGATCAATAAACAAATTCTTTTTTTTTTCTACTACTCAGCAGCCGTCTGACATCCGTTTCTCCCAAGTCTTCAGGAAATACTGGGGCCTCATGGGCATGGGCTTATTGCATTTTTTCCCATCTTTTTCATAACACAAACTCAAACAATCTGCCTTGTACTAGTTTGTACAAGGTCCGTGCCGGATGCTTGTTATATTATCCTGTGCATGATTTGGGTTGACCATAACATGTTTGCTTCTTGGAATCCAATGCCTCACACTCGCATTGCCCGCAGTTAAAGTCCCCGTTGTACAGCCCTATTTTGTTCAGGTGGCTAGTGAGTAGCCCTGTAATTGCTTTGAGCCGATCCCTGCTATGAAGATTCTCTACTGCTCCATTTTTGTTTGTGGAAGGTTAAAAAAGAAAAAAAAAACTCAACGAAGTTCCTACTTCAATTTTTACTGTTGTAGCTAAATCTCTACTTTACCGTCTATCATCTGCAAAAAAATTCAAGCAACATTAATTATAGTAAAAGATTACTTACGTGACGGAAACTTGGAGATATTATTAGCGACCCTGATTAACATCCTCGCTCCCTTCAAGTGATCTCCTCTGCGTACATGCAACCTCACCAAAATATAACTGTGCAGCAACATCAAGTTGGCATACATCTCGTACGGAATCTTGATCCCGTTCTGCTTCAGCTCCTGACACATGGCAAACAGGACGTCGTGGGCGTTCCTGTAGTTGCCGTTGATCTGCTCCTCATTGGCTATGATGAGGGCCGACTTTGATGCGTCTCGGTACTGCTTCTTCGCCATGTAGAGCCTGAATAGGTATTTCGGGTCTTTGGGCAAGCCGTCGGTTTCTCCCAGAAGGAACTCGATCAACGTGTTCGACAAGGAGTCGTCGTTTGATGAAGCGACGACGTCTATGGCAGTGGTAATGGCTTCTTTTTCCTTCGAGTTGGATTTGGCGGCTTTCAGCAGGTGCTTCATCGCCTGTAACAACAACTCGACAAATTTAGTTCGTACTGAAGGATAAGCCTCCCATTAGTGTAACTAAAGATAGATATTGCCCATACAACTTATGTCTGATTTGCACATCAAACTTCAATTTGAGGAAAGTTGTCACGATGTAGATTATTGGAAGCGTTCTTACATCATACTTTTACTTTTTCTTTCACTTTAACGAAAGGATGTGCATGTGTTAACAAACAGTGGGGTCAATATTATTGGTAACATAACCTTGTTTAACCTTGGTCATTTCCATTTGTTTCTTTAATTAAGTTCAATGTTATATTTTCACCAAAAAAAATTCAATTGAAGAATATACAGCTCTGTAAAAGTTTAAGCAAAGAAAAGGGACAGAGGAATATAGACATAAATAAGGAGGAGAAGAGAGATGGAGAAATGGGTGTAGTGAGAGAGAGAGAGAGAAACTTTTACCAATTTTTCACGTTATTGAAGTAAAATGATACCATTTCATAGGAGTTTTTTCTTTCTATCAGAAGATCGAAAAATTACCAAGTGAATAACAAGGGAAAATATCCGAACTGAAACTACCCACTCTTAAACTCACCTTTTGATAATTCCTAGCATGAAACCAATATTTTCCCGCTAGCAAATAATTCCGTTCGTTTTCAAAGTGCACAGCTACTGCATTGAAGTCCTGGGGTTTAATCTCATCCTCTGAAAATGTATCCAGCAGGATTTCTCCATACAGCGACATCTTTCCGTTCTGCTTGGCCAAATCGAATGCTTCTTCACAGCATTTTGAGAGCACCAGAAACTTGATAGCCGACGTAACATCATTCAAGCGTAAAAAGAACTTGGCGACCATTTTAGCGCCTTCGACGCTCTTAGTTTCTTGTACCAACTCTACGGCGATTTCGGGGTTGCCGAGATGATCCAGCTGAAGCCTTATTACGGAATCAAAGTCTTTGGCGATTTCGTAGGCCTTCGCGGCCTCCTCGTACTTTCCCTCGGTTTCTTTCGCTTGAGCGTACTGCAGCTGAATCTTTGTTGAGGTTATGTTGGGTAACAGCTCCCCTACTTTTTCCCAATTCTTCAGCTTGATATAGTTTGAAGCAGCTTTTTCGAACTGCTGGCACCTTTCGTACAGCTGCGCGGCTTCGGAAAGTTGTTTTTTCTTGTCCAAGATCTCTGCGCACTCTTTCAGAAGCTGTTTGTCGTCCAGTTCTATGGCGATTGACATACCATGCCGGTAGTTGGAACAGTGCAAGTTCGTTCTTGCTATGCCGGCTTTGCAAGTGAACGTGTGTTCGAGGTTTAAGTTTTCTTGCAAGCCTTTTTCGTAGTGTCTTAGTGCTTCGGAGTGATTACCACTAAAAAAAGGAAATAGTAATGGAGAGGTTTATACTTAACATACATAATATGCCATTAGAAAAATCTAAAATTGTTGAACAATCTTATGTTATGTATAGAGATGTATCAGAGCATAACTTAAAACAACTCTCCTCGACATTGTCCAAAACCAGTTTTGATGTAATATATAGAGTAGAGTAGAGTAGAGTTTATTCTCTTGTGTGACAATTAAAAAAATTGTATACAGTCGTCATAAAAATAGTAAAAGGAAAATTTTGTACTTGCAGAAACAAATTTTAAGCTGTTTAAAATGTAAAATAAAGTACTATGTAAAATAGTAGGAGAACTTAGTTATAATACATTACTGTTACTTATTCATGTTCCATTAAAGAAGTGTATGAACTCTTCACTTTTATAAAACACATTTTCTTTAAGAAAACTTTTTACCCTTTTAGCAAATTTAACTAGGACTAGTTCCTTCCACTCGTTTGGTATCATATTGTAATATTTAATAGACAGAAATCAGAAAGAGTTGAGATTCTTGGATAAGCGAAAATACGGCACTATAACGGATTTATATCTGGTATTATATTTATTTTGAACAGTATAACTGGAAATGTTTTTCTTGGCAAAAAGTAAGCATTCATAAATGAATTGATCAGTCACAGTCAATATACCTAGTTTTTTGAATAGTGCCCTTTTTTGCATTATGAGAATTTTATCAACATGTGCCGATCCACCCCATAAGAGAATTCCGTAGGACATGGTACTGTGAAAGAGACCGTGGTAGGCTGTGAGAACAACACTTTCATTTACAATATCTTTGATATTTCTTAAGAGATAGATGGAGGTAGCTAATTTATTTCTCAGATTGGTTATGTGAGCCTCCCATGTCAGCTTACAATTTAATGTTAGTCCCAGGCATTTTACCGGCAAATTGTCCTCCAGGGTTAAGTTGTAATTCAGAGTAAAAAGTAACGTTTTCGTTTTATCACTATTTAGACACAATCTTACATTCGTGAAATATTCCTGAGCACTTTTGAGGGTGTATGATTAAATATTCTGATCATAGTTTCTCATTGAAACTAGTAATGTGGTATCATCAGCATATTCAACATGTTTTGACGATAAGAAATGAGTTATGTCATTAACATAAATAATAAATAGTATGGGACCTAAGATTGAACCCTGGGGAACCCCCCATGTAATTTCCCTTTTGGATGATACCTTTCCGTTGCTTGTAAGATAACTCTGAATAAATGAAAAAGCATTTCCTCTGACACCATAACTTTCCAATTTCATTAAAAGAATTTCATGTGACACACAATCAAAAGCTTTGGAAAGGTCCAAAAAAGATGCTAGTGTCACATTTCCTTTCTCAAATTCATCTGTGATGTGAATAATCTTATCTACAAGTAGACTTTCCCTCACGAAATCCACATATATGGATATATACCGTAACAATAAAATGGGAAGTTATATTCAATCACTGTGATTATCCATGAACAAATGCCGATTTTCAGCGATGCTAGCGATAAATGTTGTCCAACCAAAAAAACACAAATCGTCCACTAGTAACAAACATAACTGGATAACTTCTGAAGTGAAACAGGCCAGTCTTGATTTGAAAAGTATGCATTGGTTATGTAAAAATACAGGCAACGAAGATTCTCGTGCTGCATACAAAAAAGCGAAGAAAGACTATGAATCATTAATAAAAGCTTCAAAGTTGAATTTTTACGAAAATGTAATTGAGAATTCCAACAATAAAAACAGAACAGTTTGGAACCTAGTCAACAAAGAAACAGAAAAAAAATTCAAAGAGATATTACTCTCAATTATAATAATAAAGTAATCACAGATAGAGATCATGTTGCGAACATATTTGGGGACTATTTCTCTTCAGTGGTAGAAAATAGCTTAGCAGACTATTATGGCGACAATAGATCATCCGTATGCGCGCTTTCTGGAATTGAATCGAATACTTTTTTTATGCCCTTAACGAATGTGAAATTGACGCAGTAATTAACAGTCTAAAAAATAAAAAAAGTACAGGAATTGATAATATATCAGTGAGAATTTTAAAAGAAATTAAGTTACACATTTCAAAACATTTAGCTTATTTGTTGAATCTATTCAATTCTAAAAACAGCCATGATCATACCAGTTCATAAGAAGAACGATACATCAGATATTACAAACTATCGCCCCGTGGCCCTGCTAGGCATTTTCTCAAAAATCTTTGAAAAGGTTGTGAATGAGAGAATATTAAGAGGTTTAAGATCCTGTCCGATTCTCAACATGGTTTTTGCAAAGGCAAGTCCACTCAATCAGCAACTTGGAGATACGCTTCTTTAGATAGTGGTAAGCATGTTGCAGGAGTATTCTTCGATCTGTCACGTGCGTTCGATTGTTTAAATTTTAAATTAAT
The DNA here is from genome assembly GCF_000500325.1 of Leptinotarsa decemlineata. Taxonomy (NCBI): domain Eukaryota; kingdom Metazoa; phylum Arthropoda; class Insecta; order Coleoptera; family Chrysomelidae; genus Leptinotarsa; species Leptinotarsa decemlineata. The sequence goes on from NW_019289656.1 coordinate 46,867, forward strand.
CGAGAGCAAATTATATAATCTAGGATTTAGAGCGGACTTCCTAGAATGGATCATTGACTTTCTTATAGATCGTATGATGTTCGTCAAGATTAAAGATATGAAATCAGACTATCATGATATATGTTCTGGAGTTCCGCAAGGCTCTGTGTTAGGTCCACTAATCTTTCTGTTGTTTGTAAATGATCTGCCTACTTATTTCACCTGTAATGAATATGCTCTCACTCTTTTTGCAGATGACACGTCTTTAGCTGTATCAGCAGAGAGTCAGGAGGAATTGAAATCAAAAACAGAGGAACTAATATCACTGTTCTTAAATTGGTGTGAAACGAACAATCTGATTGTAAACTTGACCAAAACAAAATAAATCTATTTTAATTTAAAAAACGATCTGAAAAAGCAATCGCTTGCCTTACTAATTAATGGAATGGCACTGGCATGCACAAGCTGTACAAAATTCCTTGGCGTTGATGTAGACAACTGGTTGAAGTGGTCTGACCATATCACAGTTGTATAAAAAAAAATCAATCAAGGGTATTATGCAATCTCAAGAATTGGGAATTGTATGCCTTTACACGCCATTTTAGATGTATATTACAGTCTGGTCTATAGCCACCTAAGTTGTAATGTGGTCCTATGGGGAAACAGTGTTGACAAAGATAGGGTTTTCATTGCTCAAAAAAAAGTTACTAGGAAATTACCAGGCATCCCTTGGAGGGAATCATGCAAGACATTTTTCATTAGTCATCAAATTTTAACCTTTCCCTGCATCTACATCTTTAAAATACTTTTATATGTTCGCTAATGTATAACAGACTGTACTAAAAACTCATTCTATCATAGCTACCCAACTCAATATGCAGAGGAGTTGAGCATTCTTAAACATAAAACTATAAAATTTGAACATTCTCCCAAATATATGGGAATAAAATTATTCAATCGGTTACCAGACCATTTCAAACAGATGAACACTGTAGCACTTAAAAAAGCAGTTAAAACATTGCTTCTTTCTAAGGTCTACTATAGTATTGGTGAATTTCTCTCGGACCATCTCGACTGAATGAGTTCATGCGGCTTTGGCATGACATATTCAATTTTTATAACTACAATTGTTTTAATTTTTGTATTTCTGACTTTTATTGTATAAATTTTTATTGTATTATTTTTATCTACTGATCTACAATTTTATCGTTTGATGTGATTTTTATGTGCTTAATACTGACCTATCCTATACGTTTGTCAACGTTTTTAAGGATGAATAAATATTATTATTATTATAACATAAGCAATATCTTATTCGATACAAAAATTGTTTTTGAACAGATGTGAACACTCATAGTACAGTTTAAAAGTAAATACTAATAACTAACATTCAATAAAGGCAAATAATTTGAATTCATAGAAGAAAAATTGTTAATTTTTTATTCAAAATGAATCTTCTACTTCGAATAATTAAATGTCATGAAACAAGTGTCTTCATCTTTCGTGTCCAGATATGTTTCAACTGATAAATTTGGACATATAGCCTCACGGCAATTATATTGGGAAATTTTACATACTATTAACATGTCATACATTATTTTCTATATCGAAAGAAATATATGTAAAGTGAATTCGAGTTTTATCAAGGAGATTACGTACAGCGCCATCTGCCCGCGAATAGATCAAGCAATAATGTCGATATATCAAGGAGGTTACGTTTAACGCCATCTGCCCGCGAATAGATCAAACAATAATGATATCATAATCCTGCGATCACTTAGACTAGGTAGACTCATCAAGTTCATTACTTCATTGTAGTTATATTCACCAACAACTAGACCTAGTTTGTATGCTATGATTTTCAGAAATTTTCTTTGTACATTTTCTATTTGATGGATAGATATACTTGTCATAGTATGGATTCCAAATTATGGTATTGTATTCAACAATGGATCTGACTAGAGAGCAGTATAAAACTTTTATATAGATCAAGCAATAATGTCGATAATTCTGGAGTTACAAACAAACTGACAAACAAACAAACATACATACATACATACATTCATACAGGTGAAGCTAATAAAAGCGTGTTGAAAAAGGGCAAACTTTTTGAAACAACCTAATACTTCATCACAAAAATAAACATCTTTTGAGTTTTGCGACATTGCTGATCAAAATTATGAATTTATACCCAGCTCTCACCAAAAAAACTTTTGCTTGTAAATATTATTGAGTAACGCGAACCCCTTTACAAGCATTTCTTTCAAAATCTAGATATTGATCAAGCAACAACCATTCATCACAAGAGAGAACATCTAGATTATTTTTGTAGAGAACTATTATTCAAATAGATTTGTCAATCAACGTTATTGTTTTTATTACTTACACAAACTCCAGCTGCTGAGCATACTCTCTAGAAATCATCGCTACTTGTTCAGGTGCCATTCTTTTCGCCAGCTGAAGCGCCTGATCCCACTGCAACAGATCTCTTCGCATATCCAACGCTGCTTCTGGATGGCTTGATTGCAGAAACCACTCTTGGGCTTTATCATACTCATTCAAATACATTGACATGTATCCACACAAAAGTTTGTAGTCCTCAATGTCAGATATACTTTCTAAATTCCAAACCATGGCGACATCCTCTAAGTATTTGTAGATTCTCAAGGCTAAAAAAAAACATCAGTAATAGGTTATTATTGATCAGAGGTAACTTGATGATTTCATATTCCTTTGGATGAGAACTAAGAGAAATCGACAATACACAGTGAAAAATAATGACATGTACAGTACACATATATCCAGTTGAAAGCAACTGGTATTCTTCTATTCAATCTTTTTTTTAATAAAAATAGCATCTTCTACTGAATATTTAATTAAACAGTTTTTCCCTTCAAATTTCAAGTTATGCAAATCATACCCCATAATAAATTCGAAAAATATCTCACCTGTTTCGATTTCCAAATATTTGAGTGTTTCTGCTGCTAACCTCCTTTGAAGTTCCGCAGACTTCAGCAGAATACTTGTTTCAAATGCGGAATTAAATCTATAATGAATTAATAATAATTAGACTCTCACAGGCAGTATTCCAAAATACCCAGTATATTGTTTGAAATACAATCATTTGGAGAAATTGAAATATTTTCAAAGAGATTTATTCAACATATTGTGATAAAGGATGACATTGGGCAAACACGGTAGACTTTCAAAATTCGTTTCAAAGCACATACTAGTATGAGACATCCGTATTGGTAGGTCAGAAAAGGTCTTTAAATTTTATTCACTGTTAACTGACACTGTCTACGACAATATTTGTCTACTATATAGATTATTTTACTATAGAAATAGCTAAGAGTGAAAAAATGTTGACATGGGTCTGATTACATTTAGTTTTTATGCACTAAAGTAGCAACAAAGCAAAGACTTAGTTCTTAGCTGAAAATATTTCTTATTGTGTAAGTATAACTTTGTAACCTATATTAAACACAATATTTTCATAGAATTCACTCTTTCCTTCATCTCTTCTCCAAATTCAGAGCAAAATAGGATAACAATTTGCTATTGTCATACAAACGTTCAAAACAAAGTTTATAAAAATAGTTTTACTCTGGTTGAAGAAGTCAGCATTTGTGAGCCAAGATTTATGGCACATATGAAGTCAATTCAAATGGCATAAAAAGTAAATAGTTACCGAACATCGGCAGTTTTTTTGTATGGCATGGGCGGCGTGGTATAATTTATATGGTCTCATAGTTTTATGTGGAAGGTTTTATATGGTATTAACTAGTAAATTCATCAGACCGGCTACATTAGTCTCTTATTTAGCTGTTAGGATTGACTTCATATAGACTATATGCTGATCAAAGTCGAATATCTTATAGATCATTTTAAGATATTACTATCTGTAATCAGCGAATGGAACTGTTAAAATCGGCTTTTTTCCTAACTAGCTGTCGCCCACTACGAATGACAACCCTCATAAGTCGAAACTTGTGCGAGCTAGGGATTGAAAAGGTCTTACATTTTAACGTGCGATCCATACCAAGGATGCAGTTTATGGCTAACATTTGTGAGTATATCATTATTGTACCTTATGATCAGCGAAGATTGAAAAGAGATCTCTATGATAGGCTTTGTTTTGAGTTTCAACTGTTGACTTTGCTTTTTTCCAAATTACTACTAGTAAGTTAAATAAAAAAAAATCTGTTTAAAATCTGTTTTTCCGTTAATCAGCTGTCGCCCCCATACGAATGACAACTCTCAGAAGTTGAGAAACTTGTTCGAGCTAAGGACTAACGAGGTCTTACCTTTTAACGTGTGATTCCTAACACGGTAGCTCAACATAAACCATATTTATATGGTTGTTTGTTATATGTTTTAGTAACAACATCAGAAACAGACATAGTATAAAAATATTGCTTTAACCTAACATCCTATTTACTGAACATTAACAGTTAAAATTCACCAATCTATCTGGTATATGTATCATCATATTTCTGGAATTTCCTATACAGGGCTTTTCATGATGAGCGTTAATTAACCGTTTCTCGCAAACTATTCAACGGATCAACCTGAAAATTCCACAGAAATAGAAATTATGTGAACAAAGTTAATCTAAAATTGGATGTAGAGCTCAAAAATGTTGAAATATACAGGGTGTTCCATTTGAAAAAATTGAGTTCCACCCTTTTTTTCATGAGATCAAAGTATCTGCATTTTTTGAAGACCCTGTATAAGGCAAATGAAAATATGACTTGGAGTGAAGATCCTCATAGTATCACTCCACTCCATTTCAAATTTGATCGTTTTAGTGCAAGAGAGTTCAAGATTATCAGCATTTATAAAAGTTCATGTTTGGTAAAAAAAAATATCGAAATTGATTTATATCTTCTAAACGGTAATAGATAGGTATAGGGAAATAGTATATGAATTTGTTGATAAAGTAATATTGAATCATAATATGATATTATATACGGGGTGTTCCATTTGAAAAATCAAAGAAGCCGCTACTTTATAGTAGAAGCGACAACGCCGCTTCGTCTGAAATATTTTAGGCGTGTAGGTCATATTGATTTATACATACTGTGAAATTTTCAGGTTGATCCGTCAAATAGTTAGTCAGAAACGGCTAATTACCGGTCATCATGAAAAGCCCTGTATATCCAACAGAAATTCCTAAATATGAAGAGTCATTAGAAAAACAATTGGAAAATAGGTGAAATACTGTACTGTAGTTATTACTATCGATATTCTGACTGTCACTTACCAGGGAATACAAAAAAAAAGAAGAAAAAAATGCTTTTTCAACAAAGAGGTTAATTGATACTCTGAAATATTTTACATTTCTCTAACTCACCTGTGTAGAGCCAACTGTTTGTTGAAATTAGTTTCCAAAACAACTGGATCCCTCCCATTTATACCAATTTGCACGGAGTCATGAGTGCTCAATGACAGCTGAGCCAACTGCCCATTAGAAGTACCAGACATAACCTCACCTGCATACATCAACAAAGGCGTCTGCTTGGTAACCAAGGCAGTCTGGCCTATCCTTTTCACAAAAGAACCTACAAATCAGTGAATTCATTGGGTGGAATCCGCGGAAAGATTTTTATTTACCATCAATTGAATGTTTGACGTAGATGTAAGTGGAAATTTCTTGTTCCTCATGGACAATGAAAATGTTTCTGTCGGTGATGTTGCTGTCCCATGTTATTCCCAGCACCTTGTTTGGCAGTGACGGTATAGGTACTGTTTCCATTGAAACCTCCAAAAGAATTGAACAACTTAGAGCCCATACAGCTAGCCAACAGATTTTTTTAGTTTGATGGCACAAGTATTTGAAATTCAGACTAGTTGGAGAAAATCTTTCAGTTTTCCCGAAGATGTTCTGAATTTTGTACATTTACACAGTTTCTGAAAGGTACAATTCAATTTTCTGGACTTTTTTTTAAGGTTTTTTGTGAATTAATTTTTAGAATATTAGAAATACCATATAGTGTACCCATAGATTTTATGAAGAGATGCGCTGAGATAATTATATAATATACAGGGTGTTCCATTCGAAGTTTGACCATATCCGGTACAGAAAAATTGATGAGAATAATTTTTACCATAATTAGATGAATTCATAACTTTTAGACACCCTGTATCATATACACTCAACACACGTTACAATTATAAGTGTTTTGAATGAACATGCCATATCCTGAAATAGTAAACTGAATCATTTCATATACTAAACTATACTCACAGCATTGAAAACATAACCATTAGTTTTGATATCGATAAATATCAATCTAGTGCCGGCAGGATCGACATAAATATTTGCGATTCCTACAATATGTTTGAACTCCATGGCCTTTGTCCAATCTTCCAAATAAAAATACACAAGTTGACCCGTGTTTGTCGCGTAAATCAGAAAATCTGTTGTCAACTCATGACAAGTAATCACTGTTGATTCAGTATTGCTATCAGGGAAGATAATAGACTCCTTCTCCTCTTGACTAGCTTCGGAAGGTTCGATCTGTTAAAAAATGTGAAGGACTCAAAATAATCCAGTGAGCAATTATAAATGTATAATAAAATTAAATTCAACATTTTAAACGTATAGCAGCGTTGCCTTTAGAAAAAAAAGTGGTGAGCAAAATGGGTTTTTGGATATCTTTGCATTAATATCGGTTAACTAGGTATCAATGTAAGAATTTCATTAATAACGAATGAAGCAAATGAGAATTCATGAAAACAAAATTATAACTCCTGAAATCCAGTATTTCAATTCGCTTTCTGAATTCGCTTTCAGTTCAGTACATCGTGGACTGAAATACACAATGCCACCTGAACATTCTAGGTACTGAATGTTTCTAGAAAAACTATCGAGACTGAATGAGCTTTCTTCAGAACAGAGAATTATTCATCTTACTTTTCTTTATACATACCAAATGAAGCTGAAGTCGTCCCTCAAATAATGCACAGGCATATTCAGAATTCAGCTTCATACTGGACACTGCTCCTATATACTGCCTCCCTTTGAGTTTGAGAGGGGCCTCTTCATTACCAGGTTGAGATTTCGTCAGATCATAAAACCAAACGCTGTTATTCATGCCCGCCGCTAGATGGTACTGGCCTACTGCTATGAAACTAGGCTCTAGTTCCAGCGTGACAGGAATGGGCTTCAGTTTTGTCTGAAAATAATACTCTGATACATCTATGGATTCTCAACGTACTTTGAGAAACATTTTTTATTTACATATTTTTATATATTTTGATAGTGCTTGTCATCTCGAATAGAACAGAAAAAATTTGAGATCAACAGCATTTACCGTTATCAAGTTACACGGCTTCAAAACTGAGCGTTTGTCAAAAGCTAGTGTGACGTCATGGGATATGTGCGCTTGTCGAAACAGCGTCTGAACCACGTCTGAACTGTTATAAAGTGAAGCATTTAATGTTTGGGGTTTGGATGATGATGTGTTCAGTACAGAAGTGTTTTATTAAGTTTTATCATTAGACACTAATAATTATAAGTTATCCTTGCAATGAAAAAATGTGAGGTCCCTCTTGTATGGAAATCGAGTTACATAACGCCTATATATAAGTCTGGAGACAGAGCAAACATAAAAAATATTCGCCCCATTAGCATATTGAGTGCTATACCTAAATTGATGGAAAGCATCATATGCGATGATATAAAGACCCCTCTGAATCAGGTTATAATTGATGAGCAACATGGTTTTTGCCAGGGCAAATCGACCAATACTAATCTGTTGCTCTACTCTCAGTATATCTTAAATGCTTTGGAGAAAAAACAGCAAGTGGATGTGATATACACAGATTTTTCCAAAGCATTTGACACAGTTAATCACAGGATTCTCGGTGCAAAATTGGAGGCAATCGGTTTCTTTGGGAATTTATTGAAATGGCTCACAAATTATCTATGTAACAGAACACAAGTTGTAAAAATTAAAGGATTTACATCTCAACAAATCTCGGTTAGCTCAGGAGTTCCACAAGGAAGCCATTTAGGGCCATTCCTATTTAATATCTTTGTCAACGATATCAAAACCAAAATTAGTCATTCTGAAGTATTAATGTTTGCTGATGACTTGAAAATATTCAAAACCATTGTATCCACAGTTGACTACGAACATATTCAGAATGACATTACATCTTTTACTGAATGGTGTGTAGACAATTATATGGACGTGAATGTGTCTAAATGCAAAAGTATGTCTTTTTCTAGATCACTTACTCATTACAACAATATGTATACTATAGCCGGCAAACTATTAGAATTGGTGAAATCCATACGAGATCTTGGTGTAGTGGTGGATGTCAAAATGGATTTTCTCCTGCAGTATGAAAAGATCTCTAGCAAAGCAATGAAAATGTTAGGCTTTGTATGCAGGACTACAAAAGACTTCACCAACATTAATTCTATCAAGTTATTGTATTTCGCTTTGGTTAGATCGATTACAGAATATTGTAGCTGTGTTTGGTCACCAACTTATGAAATTCATAAGTACACTATAGAGAAAGTACAAAACAAATTTATAAAATATATTGTCTTTAAGTTGTCTATACCTCTCAGTGATCACTCTTTTTCAGAAATTCGGTCTGTAACTGGTTTACCGAAACTTAGTTTACTCAGAGAACATATAGATATTATATTCCTCCATAAATTGCTTAATTTTAGAATTAATTGTTCAACTCTTCTTGTCCAAGCGAATCTTCATGTTCCCTCTAGAAAAACACGAAATAATCTAACCTTTGCAATAGATTACCATAGGTGTAACTATGGAATGCATTCTCCTTTATCAAGAATAGTCACAAACGGGAATAATACAAAATACGATCTCTTTCATATTTCCGAGGATATTCTTAGAAATAAGTTAAGATATACTTATTCTTAAATTGCTAGTATCTGTCATTTACTTTTATTCTCGCTTCATTCCAATTCTCTAATATAACTGTTTAAATTATTTATTATTTATAATTATAATTAGTTATTATTTATAATTAAATTAGATAAGATTTGTGTTAACAATCTGATATTCGTATAACTTATATTAAATGGGAGTTACCCGTGAATAAATAAATAAATAAATAAAAATAAATAAATAAATAAATAAAATGGGCATATTTATCAAGTTCTTTAAATAAGTATATTCGAGATATATTCTCTGGACATCAAACTTTATAATATATCACCTGAAAATCAGAAAAACCCAAGTAAACAGAGTTTCAAAGCTAAATTGAAAAATTATTTACTAGATCACTGTTTCTACTCAGTAGAGGAATGTGTAGCAACTATATCCGTATCATGTCTTACCTCACACACCAACTCTTAGAATTTTTTAGATCATATTCACGAAACATTTTTTTTAAATAATAATATCTCGCATATCACGTCTCCACCTTTTCGCCCATCATCCAATGGAGCGGCGGAAAATGCTGTAGAAACCGTCAAGAATACGTTGAAGAATACATTGGGAAGAGATGAAAATGGTAATTCAATTCCGATTTTGAATAATTTTTTAAATGATTATCGTTCCACGTTGTACTCAACCGCCAAGATGAGTCTGGCAAAACTATTGTTCAATATAAATTTTCATACACGTTTTGATAATCTTCTAGCGGGTAACAGAACGAATTTGAAAAAAGCACGTTACATAACTCAAGAGAAACCTTTCATGATTACAGGAAGGAAGGTGTCGTCGAACGGATAAGAGCAATTATAGTAATAAAAATAGGAAATGTTATGTATGTAGTAAAAAATCCAGAATTGGATGACATTGAGTGTAAAAGACATGTAAACCTGTCTAAAAAGTTTCATGTATGAGATTCTGAGTTGCCATCTTCAGTCAATACCTCAAAAAATGTAAAAAAGGATTCAAATGACATGTCGATGATGAGAGAGAAGGAGAGAGAGAAAGAAATATACTTTATTGTCCAAGAAATCAAGTTCTTATTGACGAAGCACGTTAGGAAAAAGAATTGTTAAAGAGTGCTTTTTTAAATATACAAAATATTTACAAAAGTAGAAAAACCCTTTACTAATCAGTTGAAAAATAAACATATGTCAAATATAGATAAAATGAGTGGGTATAGGAAAAAATCACATAAAAATTTTCAATTTTGAACAATAAATAATGAAATTTGGAACAATCATGAAGTACAAATCAATTCAAAGAACTAAGATTATAAAAAAAAGGAAAGAAGAAAAAAAAAATCACATCAAAGGTGCTGCTTTGATTCCTCCTGTTCGTAAAAGAGGACATATGCCTCATTGCTCACAAGTGATTTTGGCGAAATTGGGAACACGTGTGAATCGTTGTATTCATGCCACGTGCCATTAAATGGGTGTCTGCAATATGCTGTGTAATGTCCGTTGTAAGTAGTCCCACTGTGATTTGAAAGTGCATATAGATTATAACGACAAGGAGCCACATTGTCTGCTGCATAACTGCTCATATCTAATCCATCTGAAGAAAAGTCAATGGAAACATTCAATTTGCCTCTGAACCTTTCCGTCGGAGAGAATCATTTCAAATGAATTACTAAAATACGGGGAAACTTATAGATTGATAAGGACTTTGTACATTTTCTCCTTTGCTTGCCCCTCGAACACATGGGTTTTTCATCTCCATCCATGAAAAAGCAAATAAAAATATAAATAATACATACTATATCTACAAGACCTGAGAGAATTGTTAATTCCATATATTCGCTCAATTATGGATAGCTATTGAGGCTCTCAAATATATTATAATTGTTTATTCAGAAGAGCAAATGTAGGACATTTGTTTGAATCATCCTGTAAGTTCAATAATGAATAGAAGATGCTTGGTCTGTGGAATCTGAAACTACTACTGTTGAAATGGTTGTAAAACAGAAGCTTGAGTTGCGAAGAGACCATAATACAAAAAACAAATTTGGCTGTCACAAAACAAAAACTAGAGGTAACTCTTATATATTGTCAAACTGAGAAAACTCTTACCTTATCTGAACTGTAGTTATACAGGCTCACTTCTGTTAGACTAGAAAGAATAGCGATCCTTGGCGGACAAACAGACGTCAAAACAGGCATGAATGATACGTAAACATTTAGAGAACCCCCTCTAGTACAAACACCTAGAAGCTGTCCATCAGTGCTCCAAGCGATACGATCAATACCCGCTTCCTGTGCCAATGTCAATACACTGGATGTTTCTTGCAAATTGGTCAAGTCATGAATTTTAACACTGAAAAATGTACAAGAAGTACAAAGTACGGTTCTCTGGAGTATCTTACGTGTTATCACCGCAGGATGCTGCCTTGTCAGTTACCTCACATATGGCTATATCTGTCAGGGAATTCTTGTGGTTGCGGATCTGGAACAATTCTTGTCCTACTTCTTTGATGTGAGTAGAAATCGCAATGAAATAGCCTGCTGTAAATCCCAGCAAAATATATCCATCTCCAAACCATTTATAGTTTATGATTGCACCATAATGGGGTTGGAAAGCTAGTTCGATGGGATTTTCTGGATCTACCATATTGTATAGGTACAAAGTTTTCTTTCCAACCAACAGGCTGATCTAAAATATAAAACGAAATAAGAATAGAAGAAGAATTGAATAGTTTATTTGACTACATTGTACAGCTGCAAATTTATAGCAAGCCACAAAATTAAAATATCGACAAACTCTCAAGATATGGTGTAAGAGGAATACCCCTATCCTTACTAAACTCATACTTATATAAGAGAAGGCAAGTAGTCAAAGTTGGAAAAAGTCTAAGTACTGAAAGAAATATTGAGGATGCGGTACCACAGGGATCCATTCTAGGACCCTTCTTGTATTTAGCTTTTGCCAATGACTTATCAGTGTACCTAAATAAGAACTCGGCCATTCACTGTACGTGTTATGCTGATGATACTAATATATTAATTATTGAAAACGATATGGACTCCGCGAAAAACACAGCTCTTGAGACCTACAAAAAAGTTATAATGTGGTCAAAGAAAAACAATTTAATCTTGAATGAAGCCAAAACTAGCTTGTTAAATTTCAAGATGAATACCGGACAACAATAAGGGTTGAATCTGTTTGTTGATACTGCTCTAGAATTGAACCTAACCTAGTCAACAAAAATGTTGGGTGTTGTTTTTGATGACAAACTTCAATGGAGGACACATATTGACCACTTATGTAATAAACTTAGAAAAGCCTGTTATTCTCTTAGGTTTCTCTCCCAGCATTGTGGTCAAAGTATTTTATTAACTGTCTATTACGCAAACTTCAATTCGCATCTTAGATATGGCATTCTCAACTGGGGCACATCCTCTACCGTGTCTCGTGTGTTTTGTATACAAAAGTATCCTATTAGGATCATTACTAAGTTGGGCTATAGAGATTCCTGTAGAGAAACTTTTCAGAATTTGAAAATATTAACGATAGCAGGAGTATATATAATGGAAGCTTGCACATATATCTATCGAAATAGAAACACATTAGCTGCTAACAGAGCCTATCATAATCACTCAACTTGGAATGCCCACTTAGTATTACCTAGTCAACATCGCACTGCTCTTTCCAATAAAAGTTTTGAGTTTCAGGGCTGCAAACTTTTTAATAAACTCCCCAACAATATCAGAAATTCTGAAAATGTACACATCTTTAAATTAAGACTGAAGCAACTTCTTCTGATGAAAGAACTGCTACAGTATTGATGACTTTTATCTGTAATCCAATACTATATGTGTGTATATGTGTATTATATCTATGTGGTATACATCTGTGTATGTTGTATGTTTGTATGCATATGTGTGTATATGTATATATGTGTGTAAGTATAATCTCTTTATTTACTAAGATTGATATGTATAACCACAGGAGCAGAAATACAAATGAAAAAGAGGAAAACGTTAGTAAATAAAGAGATTATTATTATAATGAAAGTAAGGTTGAGTATTGATATATAAAAATGATAACACATTTAAAATAGTTCCCATGTTAAAATAAATAATAATAAACAGCAATAATAAAATTATGAAATGAGTGGTTTTTATTTGCTTGTTATCTCTGAATTTCCCAGATTGTTTACCCCTAAAAACAATTGGGTTGGTTGCTGTTTTCCGAGATGAATACATACAATGTATGTATTGAATTCAAATTGCATTTCCAGTGAATAAAACATTTTCTACAGGCTTACTGTGTTCTCACCACCAACTCTCTCATCCGTTTTCATTTCTGAAAAATGAATTTCTGAGGGTTCAGCTCTCAAATTTACTACTCTCAGAGTGTCCCCATCAACATTACTGACAGAAATGGTTTTGTCGTCAGAACCTAGGGCTAACAAATTATCACTGTTCCAAGCTCCACAAGTTATTTTCTTCGAATGTTTTCCTAATATAGGGGTACGTCTGTAAAATAATAACTAATTAGTTATCGATAAATATAACATCAATTAACATTTTGAAAGCCATGGATGTATCCGAATTTTGATCGATAATATTTTTTCCTCAATATAGATTTCACAAAACTGTAATGTACTATTGTAAAAATAAATTGTGAAAATCTGGAAATACGAATGAAACAAAGAAATAATTTATTTATAGTATACCTTGTTCCTCTCGAAAATGTTATATAGGTGAAACTTTTTTTCACTTTGATACACTCGTCTCAAACATATGTTCTCAGTTTCAGCTATTTATGTTTCTTCTGTTTCACTATGGATACAACTAGCATTCAAAATGTTAATTAAGAAGTAAACTCTCATGTACTAAATACCAGAATACCTACTTTGACGTATTATGATTATAAATCGAGACATTTCCCTTCGAACTACCCATGGCTAATATCGCAGTCGTTTTTGCCCATACCAAGCAAGTCATTGTATCCTTCAAACCAACATCTACAATGTTCTTCTTGGTAGTATTCGAATCCCACAATATCAACTGAGAAGACTGACATATGATAGCTAGGATGTCGCCCTCGCAATCCCAAGAGAATCCAGTGCAGAGGCTTGGCAGTCTTATCCGTTCTTGAACTTCTCCGTAGCGATCGAAAATGTTAACCATAGAATCGATGCCTGTTGTCGCCAGATACATTCCCGAACCTTTCTGCCAGGCGATATAAATGTCTCCGGAGCCGTGAGGCTGTTCAAGTCGAAAAAGTATCTGCAAATTAATAAATTTTCAAAATACCCATTTGTGAAAGATTGGTGGAATGATTTTCTGTAGCCAAATTCGATTTGCTTAAGTTTTACCTTTTCTGTAGTCATTTTGAAGATTAGGAAAGAAAGTATGGATTATTGATAATTATTTTCAGGTTTTTTAACAATACAAACACTTTTGTTTTCATCTCATATAGGACACGAGAGTTGGTTTTAGGTTAGAACCATCTGTTATGATTAAAATTTAGAAATCTAAGAAACTATGTGAAACAAAACGTAATGGTTCGTGTGTTGAGAATGTCCATCAAAATTATTTATCAACAAAGTGAAACGATTCCTGTGAAAGAGTATAGCATCAAAAAGAGATGTGCCTTTAAAATTTAAAGGTCTGCCAGTCTACAATCACATTTTGTCTCTATTCTAAAATTTCAGTCATTTCATAAGAAAATCAGGCAAAAATCATGTCGAAAGTGAGACTGAAGATTTCACTTGGAAAAATGAAAATTCCAACTTCTAATGATTTCATTTTTTTAATACAATTTATTCACTTTTTATGGTCGCCATTTTCAAATCAATTCTAGAACTCTTAATATCAATCTATTTCTTTCCTTCCTAAGAAATAAAGTCGCTAAACATCAAAGTGAATGGAGATATTCAATGCTCATTCTTCAAATTTCAATTGGTTAAATTCAGTTCCGAATAATCAAAAAATACAAGTCTTGTTTATCGTCTTCAAAGACATTTGAACAGGTCTTCCAAGATTTTGGGGTCAAAGGTTCTGTCTTCATCGCTCTGATATGGTAGACTGGTAGAGCATTGAGAAAAGCTTGCCGAGAACACCGGCTACAAGCTAAAGAACACTGCAACCCATATTTCCCGCATCCACAGAAAATGGTTTTGAGCAATTCCTTTAGAGCAGGTGCTAAAATAGTCGTGATAGGTTCCAGGAAATATGTAATAGTTAATAAGCAATGAAAATTATCAATGATTATATGTATTTATAAATAATTAATAAACTTAATATGGTGAGTTTGTGACCGGGACTACCGGTTGACCTTAAATTATGCTTCAACCGCGCGCTCTCCGCTCTCTATCTCGAAAACGAACCAACTCTGAGGTCAGGAACTCAAATATACACTGCATCCCCAAGAATTCCGAAAAAAAATTGCTAGTTAAAATTTGTTCATGGCATGTTGACAAATCCTAATTGGACTGGGCTAATTGTTGAGAGAACGGAAGCTCGTGTCTCGTGTCGCCATCGTCATAAGCACAGACAGTCACAGATTAAGTACGCTTAGTACGCACAGTATATGACAGTGTCACACACAGAAGTGACACAGCACGATGCTGAATTGTGACAGTGTCATGAGCACGTGTAAGCAAAGCTTTAATAATTGTTTAGTGAATGGAGAACGTTCTGGTTGTTTGTGTATGTCCGCCGTAAGAAGACGTGCAATCAAAAATTTCTAAATTAAGAAAATAATATTTTGTAAGATAATATGTCGAGTAAAAACAAAGAAATTGTTTGCAAAGAAAACGCTGTGCAGGCTATAGTGGTTGCAGACACTTTTGGAGATGAATTTGTTCCCGTCTCAGATACAATACCACTGGTAACACAATTCAAACAAATAAAAACATTGCGATAATAACAATGTCCTTTTCAGGCCCTTTTACCAATCCTCAACAGACCTTTAGTGGATTACACCTTGGAATTTTTGTCCCTCGGAGGAATAGAAGAAACATTCTTATTCTGTTGCACACATGTCGAATCCATCAGAGAACATATTGAGTTAGTAATGAATAGGAGTTATGCGAATATGCACTAATCCAGTTAATTTTCTGTTTTCAGTAAATGTATTAGAAATATGGATGGTTGGACTGTTACCATGAAGGTGAATATAATAGCTTCTGAATCATGTCATTCTCTTGGAGACTGTCTACGTGATTTGGATGCGAAAGGACTATTGAGGGGCGACTTTGTATTAATAGAACCTGGTACAATTTCCAATGTGCAACTGTTGCCATTGTTGAAAAGACACAGGTTGGTTCATGATAATTTTTGGCCAGTGTTTACTTCGATCTGAACTTTCAGTGAGACCACAAAAAACGACAAATATGCTGCCATGACATTAGTACTACAAGAGGCAGGAGTTGGATATATTGGAAGATGTCCTGAAGAGGAAATGCTGGTTTTAGTAGATCCTGATAAAAGGATATTATTTCACAAGAAACTTGGAAAAATAAGGGAAAAGAATATAAAGTTTCCTTTGGTGAGTTTTGAAATATACTTGAGGCAATCAATACACATTTGTTATCAATAAAAATTATGATGAAACACATACTAGTTATTGTTTGCATTCAAATAGAGCTCTCATGAAAAATGAAAGCAATTCTTCATCGAGACGTTAGGTTGTTCAAAGCAGTAGAGACGTCAGTGTCCTTTTTCATTGACCTCACCGTAATATTCAATTTTTTGAATGGCAAAAATTCAATTTCAGGACATCCTCCTAGACAATCCATGTCTTTCGTTACATTACAACATGAAAGATACCCACATTGCCATATGTTCGCCATCAGTATTACCATTGTTCTCCGATAATTTCGATTTTCAATCGAAAGATGATCTTATCAAAGGGTTGCTTATGAACGAAGAGATATTAGAAGGAACTGTATATATAAATGTATTGAAAGGCAGCCAATGTGGAGGAGCTGTTACCAACTGGAGAATGTATCAAGCACTTAGGTATTGAAATTATGAATTAATTAATTGACTTCTCTTATAATCAACCAAATAGAAATTTTAAAATAGCTGCCAAAAACACCTGATCAACCTCTTGCTTTTTTAAAGAGGGACATTTGAAAAAATGTACTTCAAAATAACCGAAAAACTATTATATCGTAACTAGAAATTTTTTTGAAAAGTTACTGAACGGTTTGGAACTGTCGGATATAATTCAGTATCCAACGTGGGATCAGCCGGGAAAGTAGTTGTTTTTCGGCAGGCATTTACCAAAACGTACCGCGTAGGTAGTTGGGAGAGATTATCGTTTCGAAATATCATTTCGAAATGTATGTATCTCTCCTCGATACAGTTTTCATTACTTTGACTTCTACTATTAATATTTGTTTTCATTCCAGTCATGAGTTGAAAAACAATTGGATGTACCCTCTGTGTCCACCTAGGAAAAAGTAAGTATAGATGAATATTTTTATTTAACATGACGCAGTTGAGCAAATGGAATCCCAGTTAGTATTCTTAGTAATCTTGATCTTTTGACAGTTCATTGTTTTTCTTCCATAAAGTAGATGAAAATATGCTTCACCAAAATACGGTTTACGTATCTATATAATATTTTCAATCATCATCGTCTTGGAGACTATTTCAATATGTGGAGAAAATCTTGAACTAAATTGTTGATTTCCAACCTTTTTTTCCATCACTTATTAAAAAAACACTTCATTGTGGCTCTATTTCTATCAGCTGAAAAGATTTAAAAGTACCAATACTAACTAACTGCGTATTACTCACTATTTCACTCCAATTTAATGTATGGAACTCTCTTATGGGGAAAATCCTCTCATTCTCGAACGATTTTCCGTATGCAAAAAAACGCACTTAGAATAATAGCTGGAGCTTCATTCAACGAACCATGTCAACCTATCTTCATCTTTTACAAAATTCTGCCTTTGCCTTGTATATTTATTTTAAACACTTTGTTAGAGATCCATAAAAAGAAAGTATATTCTCCACCCAATCAGACTACTCTTTTTGACCTGTCATAAATGTATTGTTTGCATAACATGGTTAAATTAAATCTGTCTGTCTACATTAGGGATTTTCATCAATTATCGTCCGATTCTATAATTTTTCCCATTACTTGTTAGAGAAGAATTAGTTCCAATGGAAAAGCGAAACTATCACATAATATCAATCTACAGAAGATTTGTCATAACTGAAAAAGTACAAAGATTTTTGAGTTCAATATTGAATTTTTTTTGTGTGAAAATTTAATAATATAAGAATTCCAAAAAAAACAGAGAAACTCTGATTTCTCCTTCAAAAAATGACCTTTGTTCAAAATTTATTCAAATGAATATTACTGGAGTTTTATCCTAACACCATACCGTTATTTTTAACACCTCAACACGTGTTTCAATCACCAAGTGTTTCAATCACCAAGTGTTTCAATCACCAAGTGTTTCAATCACACGCGTTTCAATCACAAAGTGATCATATTCAAGAGTTTGATCGTGCTCTTGAAGATGATCACTTGGTGATTGAAACATATGTTGAGGTGTTGAAAATAACGGTTTGGTGTTGGGATAAAATTCCAGTAATAATTCAATAATTTCAAACAGTGCATCATAAGTACAAAAGTTATTTATTTATTATTATCTAATATATAAAAAATGAGATTTTCAACTCATGAAAGAACTCATCAGAACTAAAAACCAAATATTCTTCTCTTCATAAATTACTTTATTGACTTGAACGTTTTGTATGTTTTTAGTGAACCTTTACTAATTAATCTTATTATTTATGAATTGCTTTTACTTCATTGCGAATTCAATTTATTTCTGGTATTTGTGACTTATCATAAATATACATGTACTCTACAGGAATCGAACATTGAAAAATGATGTAATCATTGGCCAAGATACAACAATTCACGAATCAGCGAATTTGCAGAGGACAGTCCTAGGAGACAATATAAAAGTGGGTCCCAATGTTACAATCAAAGACTCCTTCATATTGTCAAATACAAAGCTGGAAGGCAACGTAACTATATCACATAGTTTGATAGGCCCGTGGTGTATCATAAAATCCAAAAGTAAAGTAACTGGCAGCATATTAGGGGAAGGATCAGTCGTAGAAAAAGATATATTTGTGGAAAACACTCTTGTACAGGCTACACAACCTGAGAATTGTAAATGGGTTTGTTCGAATTGATTCGTGGACGATCTGATTGTCTATTTTTAGATGAGGAAGGGGACAAACTTGGTTCTAAAGCATACCGAATGAGAATAACTGCTGGGGAAGATGAAGAAGCAGATATATCAGCATTGTCCAGTAAATTCCCCCACATAAACGTTGATGTGTATCAAGAGTCTGAATCAGAAGAGGACGCTGGATTTAGTGAGAGCGACGAAGAAGAATTATCAGATACTCTCTCTCAAGCTCCCGATGATACAAAAAGTAAGATAAAAATTAGGGGAGTAAAACTGATTTTTACAGACTTTTAAATGAATCTTTTTTTATGGCTGTTTTAAAGGGTCTTTGAATTGTGGAGTTTTCCAATAGCTTTCGGTTTCTTTTTGACTATTTGTGAATGTCTGAATGAAGCCTAGTAGTTTGATGATGTTGCATGTTTCACGTGTTGACTTGTGTTCAGAAACATTATTAACTTCAGAACTTTCTCAAAAGTTTAAAGTATTCATTTTCTTGAGATGTTATGACAAAACATATTTAAAAAATGAACCGTCTTTGTATTCACTAAAAAGAAAATGGACCTTTGAGTCAAATCATTTTTGAAATTAATGTAAACTATTACTTTACGTAATTTATTTGTTATTAATTTTTTTTTTTTAACCCACTCATTGTGTCACTAAACTTGAGGTGTATACAGTTAATTACAGATTAACTTTTCCAAATTTTTATACCCTTTCCGAGTTTTTTTTTCATTTATTATCACTGTCTTATCCTGTGAAGACTCTTCATTTTCAACTAATATCAAGAAAAAATCAAAGAGGTTAAATTTTGTTGTATGAATTATATTTTCATAACTATTTGCATTTTCTGATTGGTTTTTTCACATATTTTGTCAAATTAGCTGATATATACTTCATTGCTTACAAATTTTTCAGATTAGTCTATAGTTCATTATGTTACTGTATCTCGCTGAATACATTTACCGCTTCTTCATCCGCAGAGTCTTTAGAAGTAGCTTCTTTTTTTACTGTTATTTAAGAACCAGAAATATCTGTCAGTTGCTTTGCTTCCATTTCATTTTACTCAAACACCAAAACATGACTAATAGTTTCCTTTTCTTTTTAGTGTTCTTTACTGAAGTAATCGACAGCCTAACCAGGGGGTTTGATGACAATCTGCTATGCGATAACCTTATTCTTGAAATCAATTCATCCCGATACGCATATAATGTCACTGTGAAAGAGGTGAATAATCAAATTTTTTTTGCTCTAAAGGATGCTATTGATTTCTCTAATAACATTTACCATGACCTGTACAAAGTTTGGAATCAGTTTCCCACTGATTGTAGATAAGGCACAGCATGTTGAAATACACCTTCTGTTTTCTATCGAGCAAGTCAAATTTTCAATGAAGATCTCCAGACATGTAAGAAATGAAGATGTGTGAAATTGCCGCTCATTTTGATATTTTGAAGATAGATGTAACAATGAAGAGGTACTCATTTTGCTGTTAAATAATGAATGTTCAAGTGGTCATCAAAACTTTTTGCACTATCATATGGAAAGTGAGAATGACCATTAATGCGTATCCAATTGAAACAGTCAATTGTTGTTTTAAATCTGTTTTCTTCAGTATTTATGTGACTAACTTTGAAATTTCAATTGAGGTCAACTATTTTTTTATACAAATTTCTTTCTGGTAAATGATTTCATATGGAGCATGTATTTATTCTGAGTTGACGACTCTAGTGTATTTGTCGTTAGTGTTATCATGTTAATTGGTCAAGGCTCCACTTTAACCAAATATTGAGAAATCCAAATGGAAAAAGAACACTAAGAAAACGGCAAATGAGTCTCAGAAGTGGACAATATAAATATCAACTACATATGACAACTCCTGCTAGTGATAAAAACATAGAGTGGCCTTCTCAGAAACAATACATGTGTTGAAAAAAATCTTCATTGATATGGATGACTGAATATTTTAGGTTGTTTTAAAAGTTTTGCCCGTTTTTATGAGCTTCGACTTCAAACTGGAATATCTCAGTAAATGTAAATACTTATTCAATTTAATCAAAATAAGTATCATTTGAATCGGTGCACTTTTGCCAACGCAACACAAATCGATTCAATCTGTCAGCATAAAAATTGTGTGCTCGGGATGCGATGGAGTCGACGTAGGCCGTTTTTGCCTGCTCCTGATTGGCGAAGGATCTACCGGTGAGAAAGTTATCAAAGCGCTCGAAAAGATGGTAGTCAATTGGCCAGAGGTCTGGGGAGTTGGTGGATTCAATTCGTTTAATTTTCGTGCGGATGGGCGTTATTGTGGAGGATCGGACCTCTTTTGTTGACCAGTGCAGGCTACTGCTGATGCAATTTTCAGTACATTTTGTTAATTTCCTCACATTAGCACTCTGCTGTAATGGTTTGGCACAGTTACAGAGAGTTAAAGTGAAACACCGCTATCTA
This sequence comes from Leptinotarsa decemlineata, assembly GCF_000500325.1. Taxonomy (NCBI): domain Eukaryota; kingdom Metazoa; phylum Arthropoda; class Insecta; order Coleoptera; family Chrysomelidae; genus Leptinotarsa; species Leptinotarsa decemlineata. The sequence continues at coordinate 68,398 of NW_019289656.1, forward strand.
CCATACAGTAACAATATAATTTTTCTGGTAGGTTTTTGTCTTTGGAGAGTGCCTGAGTGGTTCATTGGATTCCCACCACTTTCCTGAACGTATTCTGTTGCAGAGGATCAACTCTCCATCATCAATCACATGTGACGATCGGATACAGAAAAGGGTCGATTTGGTTGTGCAAAAGTAATGGATAGACCTGGAAACGTGACAATTTCTGTCGATCGTTCAAATCGTGGGGCACTCCCCCACCAATCGTATAAAAATTGACTAAAATGTAAAGCCATGAGCTTTACAAATTATAAATCACATATCTACATATTATATATAAAGTTGAGTAAAAGTTGGGGAGGTGACCACAAAAGTGCTTTCTTCTTGAATAACTTCGAAAAATTGATCAATTTCATATACAGGATGTTTGGTTAATATTTTCTTCAATAAGTTTTTGAATCTTCTGAATGGCAAGTTACGAAATTCGACAGATAAGGCATTGTATAGCTTAATTCCTATATTATCTGTTCTTCTCAACCTATTAGCTATAGGAACAAGGTTTGATTTATTTCTTGTATCATGTTGGTGTATATCCTTGTGAGCAACTTTATTAATCAAGTTTTGTTGAACAGGAAGCAGATTGTCATAGACAATAACTGGCTATAGGGTCATTATTTTAAGTTTTGCAAATATTGGTCGACACTTTTCATCATAACTGGCAGAGATTATGCTTCTTACTGCAGATTTTTGAATGACAAATATTCTATTAAGATGTACCTTTGATGCATTACTCCNATTGGTTATCGTTTGGTGGTCTGACAGGAACTAGGATATTCTATTAAGATGTACCTTTGATGCATTACTCCAATTGATTATACCATACCTAAGGACTGAATGAAAAAGTTAATATGTTGCAAGTGCCGCACTTTGATTTACTATTTTTTTAATTCTTCTGATAGCAAAAACTGTCTTGCTAAGTTTACTACACATGCTATTGATATAGTCTATCCATTTAACGTTTGCATCATCTGCATACAGTATAGTTTCTATGTCTGACAAGTTCATCACGTGAGGCAGGTTGTTGATATAGATTAGAAACAGAAGATGCCCTAATATTGACCCTTGTGGCACTCCTCTTAATATTTTTCTTTTTTCACTTTTGGTATTTCCTAGATATCTTTCGTTAAGGTATGACTTCATCATGTCCATAAAATCGAGTGATTTACAGAATCGAATGCTGAAGTAAGGTCTGTAAAAACGCTCACATATTTTTCTATGTTATCAAAGGCCTCTTTTATACTATTTGTGAGAAAGTGTATTGTATCAGACGTCGATTTTCCTTTCCGAAATCCAAATTGATGAAGACTCAGAAGATTATTTATATCTAAATATTTTACTAGTTGTTCGTAAATTATGTGTTCGAAAATCTTTGAAATCTTTGCTATCTGTTGAAAAAAAATTTGTCGTGGGTCAGTCTCCACCAGAGTCCTTCCTCATATCCTCCTCCTGGATCCACTGTAGGTCTACCAACCAACCAACGTCCAACAGTGTGTTCATTAACACTACCTTTGCCAAATGTCTGGCTAATTTTTTGGGCTTGGAAAAATTGGCCAAAAATTGCTTAACGACATCTTATAAGCTGAACAGCATTAGCAGCATCAATGTATCAACAGCAAATAAGACTAAAAAATCATCTGAATGTGACAACTGATTCTAATGACAAATACCACTGCTGAAATGAAAAAAATACATGTGCTCAAATGATATTCTCATGCAATTTGACCTATTTGCTGGTTTTCGAAACAAATGAAATAAATTTTCATTCAATAAATTCAATACCTGACATGGTACCAGCAAAGGTAGTAGTTGTTTTCTATCATATATTAACATTATATCCTAGTCTATGGAAATCTTCTGTTGAATTTGATTTACTCGATATAAATTTATTTCATTTCCTCAGTTGGACATTTTTCCTCTAAATTAAAGAAACATTAAGGTCGTCTTTTAGTTAAAAAATGTTAATAATTATAATGTTTATAGGTAAACTTCAATGTAGTCAAAGCTATTCTGATTATGTCTCTCAGGCAGCCTACTGGTGTTCAATATTTTTCACACTTGTCTCGTTTACTGTCCTTCTTTGCTCCGATCCTGAAGAATTACATTCGTAACGAAAGTGCGATGGAGGATTGTTTGCAGGCTATTGAAGTAAGTTGGATAAACTGATACGTGATATGTGAAAGGTCGCCCTTACTAGCTTGGCCTTTGAGATGCGTATTAGAAAGGGTGAAAAGTCCCAACTTTTTTATGGATTTTCATTGAGTTTCAATTGATTTCATAAAATGAACGAATTAATTTCTTCTAGGATGTAGCAATTTCAAACGAAGAACTTAAAGAAAAATGGGTTATGTTTGTTCTTCAATACTTGTATAACAAAGATTATGTGACTGAGGATGCTATATTGAAATGGTACGGGACCTTGGATAAGAAAGAGAAGTTCCATTCACAAGTTAAACCCTTCACTGACTGGTTAGAGCAGGCAGAGGAAGCTTCCTCTTCCGAAGAGGATAGTAGCGACTGAATGAATCTAACTTTTGTATATTTTTGATAGATGTTAATGTTTTTTATCGAAAATATATCAGAAACTTACTTTTTGCTAGTCTTTTTTATAACCGAAATAATTTGATACGTTCATCTTGAAAAACATATATCATTGCCTTTATTCAAAGTACTTTTCAACCAACCCAACTCATCAATTATTGGCAGAAAGAAACGTGAAATCTAATCGTTTTTGCGACACAAATGAAACTGATGCCGTCAAAAATATTAACACCGAAAATTGAAGGGCTGACTTGACAATGTCCTGTACTCAGTTCTACTCAGCACCTCTGAAATGATATGCTGAAATTTATTGGATCTCTTCATTATTTTTTTGGCAAGAGTGTCGTAGTTTGGGAGTTTTTGATACTATATTTCACATGGGCAAGCAGGACCGTCTTTAACCTATTTTGAGCCCTGGGCATAATAGGATAATGGGGACCCTATGACTTTGACAGAACACTATTTTGTTAGAATAGACAATGAAAGTAGATGAACAAGGTTAAATATTTATTTTTATTAACAATTACATGAAACGAATAGACAAATGTAATATAGTCCACAAAAGCAACTTAGCGGGGTGGAAAAATTTCTTTAACAAATATTTTATTAAATTTTACATATAAAACAAATACAATTAAGTAAGAATTAAATATTGTTGCATTAGAGATTGCACTAAAGATAAAAACATATTTATATATTTAGTTGTATTTTGTAACAGTGAATAAGAGAAATCGAGGTAGGTAACAGGAGTCCCTAGTGGGCCGGTCGGATCCCCATTTTGTTGCAGGTAGAGTTGCGTGGTTGTAGTGAACGGCTGGGAGGGCTGTTGGAAGAGAGTATAAGCAGTGGAGGCCTCGTAGATTTCAGTCAGTTAGTTTGGAACGCTGGTTTGGAGAGTTTGGTTTCAATTTTCTATGTAATTTCTCAATTAAATTAATTGGTTAATTCAAACTTGGAGCTTCATACTTCGCTTCGTTCGCTCAATTAAAATGGAGTGAGTCACACTGATGAGTGTACTACTGATGAGTGTACTACTGATGATTTTTCTTTAAAATGTGTATGTGCTTAGTATACCATTATATACAAATTTATCTAAGCAAGCCTGATTTTTGGGCGAGAGTAGAAAAGCTTCGCGTTTGTGAAAGCTAGTAAGTTGGTATTGTAGTCAGTAATTTTGGTTCGATTTCTCCGAATTATATAAGTTTTTTTGTAATAAATATTGGTTATCGTTTGGTGGTCTGACAGGAACTAGGGATTATGTATTTGGTCTGAGGGGTGTCCCTATCGATCGCGTTGCCCTGAGCACTTGCCCAAAGTGCCCATTGGGAAAGAGGAGTCTGTGGGCAAGGCGTCCAAATGCTCACATCAGGAATTTTATAGGAATCTTATGGCCATGTATTTTGAATTCCACATGGTTCTTCAGCATTAATGGTGATGTGGAAATTAGAAAGCAAATTCATTACGGAAAACCTAGGCTTTCAATAATATTTTTCATTTTTAGAAAGATTAAATAACGTATAAGATTGAGTCTTTAGCGAAATATTTGAGATTTGGGTTGTAGTATAACCAAAAACGTACATATCTTCTTAAATTCAATTGTGTTGCACGCCATCTGTTTATCAATAGACTAACTGAATTACGCACAGCTTTATAACTTAGCCAATTTAATGAAATCTGAAATGGGAAAAACGACGAAGCAGAGAAGAAAAACGACGACAGAGAGCACAGAAATATATCTTTAGACAATGACAGAAAGCTTTGTATATAAAGCAGAAAGTGTTGTCAGAAATTATTTAGCCTGTTGTTGTTATACAGTATTATAATAGGTGGCAGCAGATTGCAGGGTGTTGATCAAAACAGGTGCAAACTTGTATTTTCAGGAATCATCCTTTCAGGAAATTATGAGTATAAGCCAAGATTTGGCACTTCCGTCAAGTGCTGGCGTTCGATGCTGGGTTCAAATAGATACATCTTCGATCAGATAATTTTCTATTATAGCTGTATTTTATCTATTTGAGCTTGAAATAATTCTGCTACCCTAGTTGGTTACGAGCCACGTTGCTCATCAGGTGGCTCCATGGGTTATTGTCATGACCTGCCCAAAAAAGAGGCTGAATGTAAAGGTTATAGCGATTCATGCCGCTAACACCAACGTCAAAAATTTGATGAATTGATATTCATAAACCATTCCATAGAAAATATAAATAAAAAATATAGTTAGTTGCCGCTAACCATTATTTCATTATAACTCGGGTTTTTCAGGCTGGCAAAAGTATGAAAAGGGGCACATCGAAGCCATGCAGTCAAAACCGATACGTCAATAAAAATGAGCAATTGTTATTTTATAATAAACTACATAAAAAAAATGAGTGAAATATTAATTTTAATATTTCAAATATAGCTCTGAATTTCACATGTTTTTATTTCCAGAGTTCTCAAATTTAGTATAAAAAAATAAATGGGTGACTTTTTGAGAGGCCATTGAAAGTTCGCATTGCCGAGCACAAGAAACACACACAGTCAGGAATATCAGAGCATTTGGAACCCATCAACAAAACATCGAGTGGTCCCAAGCTGAGATCAAACACAGAGAGGAACACTGCTTTATGAGAAAATTCATAGAAGTCGCATACAATGTATTCAGCTAAGATAGCGTAGAGATACGCAACATACGGAAACCCATAATCAAGCGAAAAATAGCCAACTCCCACCAAACGGTCATCTCCCACTAAAACCAATGAAGCGGAAAGAGGAAAGAGGGAATAAGTGAAAGTACACGAATGACTCATAAATAGTCATCTCTCGGAGGAATTAGTCTAGTACTCACCCGAAGATGATTGTGAATACTAACAATCGAAACGGGGTGAAGTAACTTGGCTTGGAATCTCTTAATTTTTTTTCATTTTTAATTTTTTTTTATTTAATTGCTTTATTTTCCACTTGTATTTTATTCTTCTTTGATTGACGACTTGTTTATTTTGTGGAAATTCATGTTCACTGAGGATGATACACTATAAAAATCCCCTTTATAGTGTGGTTTCATAGTGTATCCTCAGCGTATTTTATTCCACTGTAATTTCATTTCAGAGTTTTTTTTGCTTAATATAATTGTTATTTTCAGCTATTGTTTTTAATTTGTAGTGGTTCTTTTAGGGATTTCAAACCATTTTATATAATATTAGACAATGGAAGTCCGAACTAATGAAATTCATCATGAAACATTGTCAATCACCTTCAAACATAGTTTCGAAGTTTGGCCAGGAAATCCTCATGCCACACACGGTCAAAGGCCTTAGAAATAGCTTTTGATTCTTCATGTTTCTCGATTGCGTTATTCCAAATATAGGTAACATGTCAGAAGGTCGCCTGTTGATCTTTGTTTCCGTGTTAGGAATCACACGTAAGACCTCGTTAATCCTTAGCTCGCACAAGTTTCGACTTCTGAAGGTTGTCGTTCGTAGGGGTGCGACAGCTGGTTAACGGAAAAACAGATTTTAAACAGATTTTTTTTAAACAGAAAGCCATATTGATGATCGCTCAAGATGTTGAAGCTTTCCAGATATTCAAGAATGTGATGGTTTACGGCTTTCTCCATGATTTTTGATATCACTGATAGCAAAGCAACTGGTCTATAGTTATTTGAAAAGATTTTTCTTGCCCTTTTTGGGAATAGGCTGAAAGCGAGCAATCTTACAACAAGAAGAAAACACCCCTTTCTTGTAAGAAGGTTGAAAAGTCTGCAAAATACTTAGTGAGTTCAATTGCGCCCGTTTTAAATACGATGACGGGCACGTCATCAGTATCAATTGATTCTGAAATTAGTTGTTCAGAAATGTTTACAGAGTAATTACCATCTTCGTTGAGCATTGGATGATCATTTGCAAAAGCGGCGTGAATGTATAGGTACACTATTAAATTACGAAGAAAATAATTTACATATGCTTTCTCCGGCAATTGCTGAATGATCGTCTAAAAATACTGATTGAGGTATATTTCAATTATTTTGTTTTTTTCATTTTACACACATCGGAAAAGTCTAGGGATATTTTTATAACATACTAAATATCATAAAAATAAATGCATGAGGTCGTTTAATTTCGATTAAATTGGTACACTCGACCACCCTGTAGATTTCTATGGGTTGAACAAAGCCTGCAAAAACGGTAACTAATCTTTTATCAAGTTTTTTACAAACTGTAGGTTTTCGGCTAAAATGAATAATCTGAAAGTGTCGAGTTTGTACATTCTATGCAGTTCTTGCTCAGCAATTAAACTGGAAATATTGTGCTTTAACATGGAACGCCATCACTTACCATTGGCTGAGATGAATAGAGCTGTAGGGCTTCTTCAAGGTGGCATGCGACAAAATGATGTAGCTCTTCGTTTGGGGGTCTCCCAAAATGTTATCAGTCGATTGTGGCGGCGTTTCCGTGAAACTGGCAGTCCAGCCGAACAACATCCAGGGCGAGGACGCGCTACAACTGCAGTTCAAGACCGATTTTTGGTCTTAACCGCAAGAAGACAACCGACAATCACAGCACCTGAGTTGGTTAACGTGTTGCAGCAGACGCACCAGGTAACCATTGGTCGTGATACTGTCAGAAATCGACTGCATGAAGCAGATCTCCACAACAGAAGGCCACTTAGATGTCCACCTTTGTCGAGAGGCAATCGCGGTAGAAGATTAGAGTGGTGTCAAAAACATCAAAACTGGGATGCAAATGATTGGGCCACAGTTTTGTTTACAGACGAATCCAGATTTGGATTTCATCACCGGACCTGAATTCCATCGAGCATGTGTGGGACATGCTTCAACGAAGAATTACTCCGCATATGGGGAACATTCACACAAAGTTTCAATTGAGAGAGCTTTTAATCGCTGAATGGGCAAATGTACCTCAACAAGACATTGACAATCTCATTTTGTCGATGCACGATAGATGTAGGGCCGTAATAAACCAGCGTGGAGGCCATACTTTGTACTGATTCCAATTTGTTTTGTATTATGATTTTTTTTCGGGGTGCCAAAGAAGAGCCATATTTTTTTTTTAGTTTTGCTTATATGCGCTCTCAGTATTTTTGACCATTTAATAAATTTTGTTGTAAGTTACATTCGTTCAATAATCACCCGTCAACTTTTTTTTCCCTGAAGCAATCTAAAAAAAAATTATTGCCATTTTTAAAAATATCCCTAGACTTTTCCGATGTGTGTATATGCTTATAGAAACTTCTAGAATCAATGAGGATTTCATTTTCAATATTATTTATATAGATATCGCAATCCCTCTGAATCAATCGTTTGAAATGTCAACGTAATTGAGAAAAAAGTTGATACAGATGGATCCCGCATATCCTACAAATAGCAACACTTTGGCGTAATAAGGGTAATGAATTAGGCATCACCTGACATATCAAATGCTCCCATTCAAAACGGAGAGCCAGGACTTGTATCGAAAACTTGTGTTAATTAATTATCACATTAATTAACTTCAAACCGAACCCGACCGTCAGATCAAGTTAGGAGTTTGGTTTTTGGAAACGCGATATGCGCTAGAAAGAGAAGACGTTTCCAGTCAGCAATGTAGCTTTCAGATTCCGCACGTATCAAACCCTACTTGAGACAAGCACGATGTAATTTAATTAGAGGTTTTAGAGGTATAGTGACTGAGGTGCAGTTTGGGGATTTGGGGATATACTTCTCTTGTGAGAGACAAACGCGTCTTTCATGAACAGCCTTATTCAGGAAATTATAATACAGAACATTCGCCGAGAATACGTCTCTGAACCATGAAACTCAGGTCAAGCTACGCCGAAATTAAATATACCGGGTGTAAACCGATTCCGGATCACTCCCATAACTTTTTTGTCTCTCCTGGTATCAATGTGGAATTTTGTTATTTCCAATGGTGTCACAATTCGGATTTATTGGATGAAAATATTTCTTGTAGCATCTTTAGTTTCACAGAATATTATCCCAATTTTGGAATTTCAAACGGAATACCCTGCGCGTTTTTACATTTTTTGATTCAACAGTTCATTATACATAAAAATATTCTATTTTGGTGAAGATATACTGACTATGACTTTTTTTTTGTGAAAAAAAAATACGTATAGGAGACTTAATTATTGCCGAAAAAATATAAGGCATATTCAATCGAGATGATAATTTAATCGCCGAATACAAATAGATAGTAGTGTGTGGTTAGCCTTAGGTCAACCTTTGGGAAACATTATTTCTGAGATTGAGGCTAGCCGCAGACTCGCACACTGGTGATTTTAGTCGGATAACTTTTAATCGCGAAAATAGAACACATTATTTTTATGAGAAATCGCACTAAAGCGATATTTAATAACAACAACAGAAAAATTTCAACGCGTTCAATTTTTTTTGAGGCTCAATTATTGCCGAAAAAATATAAGGCATCCACAATCGTTCATGATTATTTAATGGCCGTAAATGAATAAATAGCAGTGAGCGGTTAGCCTTAGGTCAGCCTTGGGGAAGACTAATTGCCGAGTCATAGGCTAGCCGCACACTGATAAATTTAGTCGGACAACTTTTTAAACGCAAAAATAGAAGACATTATTTTTATGAGAAACCGCACAAAAGGGATTATTTAATAACAACAGAAACATTTCATCACGTTCAATTTTTTTTGGAGACTCAATAATTGCCGAAAAAATATAAGGCATACACAATCGGACATGATTATTTAATGGCCGAAAATGAATAAATATCCGTGTGTGGTTAGCCTTAGGTCAACCTTTGGGAAACATTATTTCTGAGATTGAGGCTAGCCGCACACTCGCACACTCGTGATTTTAGTCGGATAACTTTTAAACGCGAAAATAGAACACATTATTTTTATGAGAAATTGCACTAAAGCGATATTTAATAACAACAACAGAAAAATTTCAACACGTTCAATTTTTTTTTGAGGCTCAATTATTGCCGAAAAAATATAAGGCGTCCACAATCGTTCATGATTTTTTTATGGCCGAAAATGAATAAATAGCAGTGTGCGATTAGCCTTAGGTCAGCCTTGGGAAAGACTAATTGCCGAGTCTTAGGCTTGCCGCACACTGATAACTTTATTCGGACAACTTTTTAGACGCAAAAACAAGAAGAAACTATTTTTATGAGAAACCGCACGAAAGCGATTATTTAATAACAACAACAGAAAAATTTCAACACGTTCAATTTTTTTTTGAGGCTCAATTATTGCCGAAAAAATATAAGGCATCCACAATCGTTCATGATTTTTTTATGGCCGAAAATGAATAAATAGCAGTGAGCGGTTAGCCTTAGGTCAGCCTTGGGAAAGATTGATTGCCGAGTCTTAGGCTAGCCGCACACTGATAAATTTAGTCGGACAACTTTTTAAACGCAAAAATAGAAGACATTATTTTTATGAGAAACCGCACGAAAGGGATTATTTAATAACAACAGAAAAATTTCATCACGTTCGATTTTTTTTGGAGACTCAATAATTACCGAAAAAATATAAGGCATACACAATCGGACATGATTATTTAATGGCCTAAAATGAATAGATAGCAGTGTGTGGTTAGCCTTAGGTCAGCCTTGGGGAAGACTTATTGCCAAGTCCTAGGCTAGCCGCACACTGGTAACTTTAGTCGGACAACGTTTTAAACGCAAAAATAGAATATAATATTTTTATGAGAAACCACACGAAAGCGATTATTTAGTAACGACAACTGAAAAATTTCAACTAGTTCGATTTTTTGTAGACTCAGCTATTGCCGACAAAATAGGGAGCACATTCAATCGACTAGATTATTTATTCTTCAAAAATGAAAGATACTAATTTGTGGTTAGCTTCAGACCAGAATTTGGGGAAAAATTATTGTCGAGTCTTAGGCTAGCCGCACACGGGCAACTTTAATCAGACAACCTTTCAAACACATAATTTATTATGAGAACACACATATTCAAATATATAATTTCAACACGTTCGATTTTCCGGAGAATCAATTATTGTCAGTTTTTAATTGTGAATAATGAAGATCTACGCATCATGAAAGTATGTAAAATATATATTGTCAAATTTTTCATATGACCCTCTTTTTGAGTTCGTAGTCTACTATGTATTCAGCAAAACCTTTGGTAAACAAACAATTTGGAAGAGAGACAAAAAGAAAATATCAAAATATTATACATGAATAATAAATTTTAAATCTGTTTTTTTTAAATCTGTTTTTCCGTTAATCAGTTAATAAATTGCAATGATAGATCAAACTGATTTTCATGAATTAGATGTGGATCAGTGAATTTCTCATTCGAAAATAATACATCAGCCTAATTGCCTTAGAAATTATTATCGATCTTATTTGACAAAACCTTTGCGATGTATACCTTTCGAAGAAAGAAAGGAATTAACGAAGTGACATTTTGTATTGATATTTCTCTGAAATATAAAATTTTTCAGTTCAATGAAAATTCTTGTAGTGAAACTACTATTATTGACGGAAATAATCCATTATTTGAAAAATAATGGTAAATCGAAAGTGGAAGGCTAAGGTAGTTTTATCATGTGATATTTGTCAAGACAGAGATCAGGCTACATAGTTTTCAGTTGAAATCTCATTAAATTTGTTGTCACTGATGAATTAAGTGGATGAATGGTTTGTGAAATATTGTGTAGCAGGGATCGATTCGTGAGAGAAATGTTAAAACATATACAGTCTTTTTTTCAAAGTAAAACAGTTCTGATCACTTTTCAGTAACTAAGTATACTTTCTTGTGAGAATTCAAAGTAAAAGTATATTTTAGATTTGTTCAGACAAACGAAGTGCTTGTTCCTTCTCCAGTATAGACTTTATTTTCGCAAGCAGGAATGCTGATTCTATGAAAGTCAGCACTATTAGAGAACACGCTTCTTAATAAATCTCTTGGTTATCCTTTTCCTGGTGTTTGATGTGTTACTTTTTGTTATTGATGAGAGTATTTAGCTAATAGTTATCAAAGTTCACCCTCTCTCTTCTGCTACGGCCGCCACTGCGACTCCCCCAGAGGAAAACCACATCACGGAATCCTGAATCAATATTAATGAGCACCTGCACAACTTCTACGACCTGTTTCCGCCATCCGCGGCTAAATTTCAATTCGAATCATAACCGAAAGTAAGGCATAATTTGATGATAAATGCTTCGGCGAAGACTTGATATCCGAAAGGGTCAATCCCAAGAGCTACTAATGGGCGTCTCGGCGCCGCAAAGAGGGACGCCCCGATAGATTACACCTTCGGGATTCCAACTTCGGAAGAGCGTAAGTTTCCGTAATCCCTGATTTGCAAACGGTTATTCCCAGTTTGGCAACATCCAACTATAGTCCGTTCATAATTTGTTGATAGCTCACTGCAAGTTTGACCCTCATTAGAGAACTGAAATACAGTGAGGACAGCTAATATGATATAATAACAAAAACCAAACTAAAACTGGCAGTTTAAGATGTTTTCGACTAACCCACCTTGTATCTGAAGAAATACAATACAGCTATAAAACTTTTAATCCGATTATGTAGGTATTTTGAGTGGAAATGAGTGACCAGTGTCGTA